>WURS02011200.1:0-12352 GCA_011762765.2 Rhinocypha anisoptera | reverse complement strand
ATTATAAAAGTTATTTTTTAAAAACCATCAATCTATCATGGATTTCCACAAGGTGACGGACTCCACAGTGAACTTTGATCAGTGATGGTGAACCTTTTGAACTCGGCGTGTAAAAAACCCAACGTTACCTCTGGTGCCGTGACACACACAGAAATATTCATAATTTTTTTTATATTTTCAACCACAACAAAAACATGATTTATATTTCCTATATGTATTTTACATACTTGTATGAAATTTAGTAAAATAAATCAACAAAAAAAATATGTAAGAAATGAACAAAAACAGAAAAGCAATGTACATTTAGGAAAAAATAATTTATTGTCTCTGATGCGATGCGTGTAACCCAAAATGAATTCACGTCACCTCTGACACGTGCGTGCCATAGAGGTTCCTCATCACTGGTGTGGAGGCTACCCCATGACTGCGTCAAAGAGGACTTGGAACGTTTGCCAAATCGGCCATCAAATATTAGCCTCCTTCATGTGGAAGGTTCGTTCTATTTAGTCCTCCGTTTCTCTCTTCGGCGATTTATACTTCTTTCTCTGCGTCATTCCGAAAAAAACTTTTTCATCACTTTCTTCTCTCTCCCTTCGTTCTTCTTCTTCGTCCTGGGAGCCCTATCTGTGCAGTCGGCGCCATCATTCTCTCTTTACACCCTCCACAAACCTTTTTACTCCCTCTGTATGTTTTGTTATGCACTAATCTTAAAGGACTGATGAGGCTAATCTTTCAAACGTGACCTTACGAAAGGATGCCCACCTTTCCTTCAGGGTTATACTGATTTCATGTAAGTATAAGTCTTTTGTTTCTGCTCCTGTATATATCCGCTGGTGTACACGAATATATTGCACGTGCGCACACTGTCGTGTCACTTGGCAAGTATTTCGGCGAGTCTCCACATGAAGGGCACTTTCTCTTCCTCGAGACTCCCTCTCAAAATGGTGAGTGTGGGTGGCAGACTGATTGGTTGCCCTGAAAGCAACGGCCGTCGCATAGTTTTTATAACTTACCTGGTTCGCATAAATTTTAAAAGTGCATGGGAACAGGATGCATTGGTCGCTGAAGACTGGACATCAACGAATTATAAATTTTAATCTTCTTTTCATTGATGACAAAATTCATTAAAATTTCTCACTCGGTGATCTCACGCAATTTTCATAAGCCTCCCGAAGGTCATGCA
Organism: Rhinocypha anisoptera; assembly: GCA_011762765.2. Classification (NCBI taxonomy): domain Eukaryota; kingdom Metazoa; phylum Arthropoda; class Insecta; order Odonata; family Chlorocyphidae; genus Rhinocypha; species Rhinocypha anisoptera. Next base: position 11,169 of record WURS02011200.1, on the reverse strand, counting down.
TGGTTTTGAAGTTTATTTCGATTTAATGATGACACTTATTCTTCCTCTTTGCCTTTCAAATATTCCTACAGGCTTTCTGAATAAACTTTGTCCATTGTGCACCTGATGTGCCGTATTTTCCGCCTTATGAGACGCACTCTAGTTTTGACCAAGTATTCCGGGGTAAATATTGATATCACTTCTGACACCATGTTAGACGCAAAGTAATTTTCCGCAGATTTCTTTAGATAAAAAGCTTATAACTCACAAGCCGGAAAATTCTGTGTTCAATATAAATTTTGCATCATATAAGATAGATAATATATTAAAAAGTTTTAATCCATGCTGCATAACCTGGATAGTTTCTAATTATTTTGAGAATTTCTGAGATTTTTAAATATTTCAGTAACCTCGAATTTCGGAGTCAAAAAAATAAATTTCATCGGACAATGATTATCTTACAAATATGGAATTTTTTTAATTTCAGCTGTTCTACACATTTTATTTTGCATGATTATGAAAATATTTACATAGAATTATTGTATTTACATAAATAATCTCTAGGATATCACGTTGTTTTCTTTTCAGTACAAGTTTCATTCTCAAGGAGCAAGAGTTAATTTAACATGACCAAAATAGGGAGTGAACTTTTTTGTGCGTTCATGTAACGTGCTTTGATGAGTTTCTTTTTCCATTCAGTTGAATGCCCAGAATTTGTGACGGTTGACCAGAACTCAAGAATGTAATTCCCTGTTTTCCTATTTCTATGCAGTCGAGTGATATGACCAAGAGAGTGAACGATCCCGGAAATATCCTGACCTCCACACTGGGGCACATGCGAAGAGTTCCATTTTGAAATGCAAGATCATTGACGACGAGGCATATGTGTATCAGCGGCAACTGAGGAATCGGTATGCATATCGGAGGTATGATGTTCCCTGTAAAGAGAGAAAAAATAATTTTTGTAACGAAATTTAGTTGAAGAGATTATTCGTTGCAATGTTAGATAGATTAAACGAGGAAAAGATGCACGGAAATATGAAACAAAAGAATCCACGCAGATGAGCTGGACGGAGATCTTTTTAGTGGGTGTGTTTGGGTGGAGTTGGCATTGTCAAATACAGACTGCAGGGTCGTAGGGAAGGGTCTGAGCGAGTAGGAGGCGGGAAGACATTGCGGTAGAATCGAACACTGGGAAAGAGGACTCGTGCATGTCATTCCAGAGAACTAAGGATGTGATGCTGTCTGTGAAAGGGTCGCAACACAATACCCATTCAAATTATCGTGAGATTTTTGCAGAAGTCGCGTTCCTCCAAGAATGCAATGCTCAAAGAAATCAAAAACTGTCCAAAGCTGGTAGGGGTACAAAATCCGAGTGATCTTTTCTCGACCCCAAAGGGAGGGGGGGGGGAAGAAAATCGCTTCTGTGTTTACTATGGTTTCCCAAGAACGCCAGAAAAAAAATTGGAGTAGTCGTTGTGACGTCACCAACATATGATAACCTCCCCCGAAGCGTAAATTTCCGTAATAGAAACTTTGGTCCCCCAGAGAGCACAGCGAAAAGTCCCAAGAGTCAAATCCTGCAACAATAGGATTTGACTCTTGAGACCCTCTTCGAAGCTCTAGCTTTCAACTATTGTGAAAATAACTCGTCGAAATGTATTTTTGGAGGCTATTCCGATTACTTCTGTCCTTCCATTCCCTTCCTAGTGTGCCTTTACCCCCGGTCTGAAGATCCTGACATTTATGCTGACCAAACTTGAAGCAATACCGTGGACGCCCCCCGTGAGGCACTCGCCTTACTCCCAGAAGAACCAAACCACGTTGGTACCAAATAATCAATGTTCACTAACAGTGACAGTTGAATGAATTTACCAATCTCCCTTGTGTATCGTTAGTGGGGTGGTATTTGGGAAATTGATGTGCAGGGGTGGAGTTCAGAGGAACTGGGAATCACTGCTGACGTCTATTTATACGTGTCTCTTGTGAAAATGCCACTTGTGTTCATCTTTTCGTATGTGATGAAATCTTATTTTTTTCAAACATTTATGAACTTTTCGTTTCATTTTATGAACTTATGAACGTTTCAAACGTTTATAAACTTAATTCTTGCTTTTTCGCTTCATATCGATTTGTGTTTCTTCAAATAATGATTTCGTATTTTTCACATCTTTCCATACGTATTACCACGGCATTATTTCGAAATTCGTATTGAAGGAAAGAATTTTTTTAAACATCATATTTATAATAAACTAAATTTACTGTAATAATTATTTATGCTTAAATGTTTCAAAAATACTTCTAACAAGGGGAGAGAATGCGTACTACAAATAGTCATTCATCAATAAAGTAGCATCGAAATTGGTCAGTTACGCATGCCACTTGCTGTGACGTCTTCGACCTTCAATGAAGCTTTTACGTCCTCTCATTACTTACTACTCTTATCTAATCTCGAACTTATATTGAACCATCCTTGGGAAACTCGTCTCTGCCCTCTACAGTGCCCTTAGATCTGATTTCCTCAGTTCTTAAGATTCGGAACCGCGTAATACCGCCAGCCGTATGAAATAAATTAGCTTTTCTTTTCATAAAAATATTCAATATTTATTCCGTACTCGCTTCTCTGTACTGTAGCATCTTCAGGTGCGTGTTTCAATCTGAAGATGCCACAGGGAAGTTAAAATGATAGTTAATAAATAGCTAAATGAAAATCAAAGCACTTACATATATTTATTTCTTGCTGACATGTAACCTTTCCACAAATTCAAGGCCTCTTAAATCATCTTACACAGAACCAAGGTTTGCTTTTACCTGGAAATTCTTTTTTCCAAACGGATGTCCCGTTGACATTGAAACCCACGGAATAGGTTGATTTCAGATTTCCTTTGGCAATTTGCAGGCAACCTTAAATTAAAAAACATTTAATGGATTCATTTAATAATTTAATTAAATAAGATTTAAACAATTTATGAAGGAGTATGTAAAATAAGCCCATTTAGTACCATTTACCCATGCATGTAGTTTTCTGAGAATGCAAGTACCTACCGATTTGGGACGATTGGAACTTCGGTGCTTGGAATTTGGCGCAGCAGTTGCATTTGTCCTCGCTGCAAGTGCATGACAGTGGTTGACCCCCAGTCCTTCTGGAGGTCTCGGCTCTCCCCCACGCCCCTCCTAAAATCAAACTTGATGTTTTCAAATATGCAAATTTTTATTAAAAAAACATTTTGCGATAGTAGGTTGTGGCCTAACATTATTTGACGTCTAGGCGTTTCATTGAAGAACAGGAAATATTGTTTATTATTTTCTTTACTTTATCGAATGGATACAGTGGAACTGGCATAGCAATATTTTATTGACACAATCAATAGTTTAATACAATACATGAGTCTTTTTCATTTGATTAAATATTATATAACAAGGATTTAACTCCCTGGTTTGTTTTGACTTTTAAATATAAACATATGTTATTTTTCATTTGGCTTTAAAAAAAGGTAACTCTTCTTATATCAATTCAAAATCCAAGGGAACTCATAATTTATTTTTTAACTGTTGTATAATTTCAATAAGTTTTCCGTTAAAAATAGACTATAGTTTGAGTTGTAATTTTGTTTTGATAATTTAATTTACGTCAGAATGCATTGCATACTATTTTTGCAATTGCATACTATTTTTTTGCGTTTAAGTAGTTTTTATATCAGTTGGTATAGTTGATATTTCAAATATCGACTGATTTTTAGAGTTAAGATAATAAATCTAATACGATTTCCATATAAGATAGAACCTATAATGAAGTTTCATTAAAAAGAGGCAATCGTAATTTTCAGTTTTTCTATTTTTTTATAATTTTATGATGAATCCTTTGCGGTTCAGGTTGAATAGTCGCAGGAATTTTTCGGGTTGTTTGCCGTTTATAATAAGTTTCTGGAATTTCTGGAAAGACTGATAGAAAAATTTTCAAAGGTAATATCTCATTGTTATCATTATTTTCATACTTTCATGGACTATTATTTCAATTGGAAAAGTAGCCAAATTGGAACACGAAGTTCGGTCACTTTCCATGCTATATATATATATAGAAAATAACACACAATACAGCTTCGAGTACTAATTTTAAATAAATGTAATGAGTAACTATACATAAAACTATGCACTATAACTATTTATAAATTAGCTGCCCCCTTAGTTTCCGTTAATGTTAGTGTAATTACCTGGTAAAGAATTATCTGACGAATGAGCCTGAAGACAAACCATACAAATTATTGTTGCAACAAGCAGGTACTTCATGATCTCCTAAACAGGTACAATGGGGTAAAAGTAAAAACAAACAACAGGGATTAGTGAGGAACAATTAATAATATATGCAACCAGTTAAGACTTTTATGCAGCCGGATAGTGCCAATTAAGGGAAACAATTACTTATGATTAAAATAATTTTTAATTACTGCTCACATAAGATGGATGATCATTTATAAGCTAGTAAGTGCCAACGAAAAATTATTAATTATACCTTGGCGAATTTTATTTATGAATGGAAAGAGATTTCATCGTAGATAATTACATTTCGCGAAACGAGATAAATAATACGTTGGAGAAGTGTGGAGTTGGAGTGGAATTATTTGAATGGGTAGGCTGCCCCACTGAGAATTTTAACTTGAACAACATTTAATGGCACCTGGACTAAAAGGTGATGACTAGGGAATCAGTGTCTTCCGTAACTTTTCGAGACTCTGTGCAACATATTCGCGAAAGAAGTGGGAAGAAATACATGGGAAGTTTTGAAGGTGAAAATGAAATAAATCTCAGATTTAAATGATTTTAAGATTTACCGACGTTAGCACTTCGGTTATGCTGACTACATAAATATTACGACGACGCAATAAATCGATTGATGATGTAATTTAAAAATCGTAAGAATAACCACGGAGATAAAAACGAGTCTTTAGAAATTATTGACAAAGTTGAACAGCGTAGTATAGTTGTGGGCAATACTCTTAAAACTCAGAACTTGGAGTAAACTTACTCATTTGAGTATTGTCGAGAACAAATTTCTAAGCAGTAAGAACTAAGCTAATAGCAAAATATATTGCGTAACAACGAAAGGGAGATACTTTATCTGAGGAGGATTAGAGAAAGATGGCGTTTGTATAACTCTCCAAGACTTTAAAATAGCTAAAAAAGAAGTCTTTCGGGAAGGAAAAAGAGAGGTGATTGGGAGGCGTCAAGGTATGAGACATGGGGTGAAAACGATGGAAGTTTGAGATGTTTAGAAGTGGATAGAGAAAGGAGCAGTTTTTGGGTAGGTTGAGAATAGAAAAAAATCTGTCGGATGCATTCGTAAAAGACAGAATGTGGATTGGGTTGTAGTGATATATAAAATAGTAATGTGATACATTGTGGAATGGAATTAAATGGAAGGCGCTGCATATAGATAGAAATAATGAGGATTAACTAGCAATTTTGGGTTTTATTGAGGTATTGACGAGATATTAGTGATATTCGCACTATTTTAACTGTTTAAAACGGAAAAAGTTGCATAGAAACTCCAAAACACATCTTTAATAATCTTTATACTCGTGTGATGTCATCGGACTTTGATCCTAAAGAAAAAAGTTACATTTCACTTCAATAATATTTTTTTATTTGGTTCTGGTTTTAAATCTTCCCGCCTTTGGGTAGCGTGATTTGAGAAATCGCGCAATTCGCTCCAGGGGTTCAGCAAAACGGTCTGCATGTCACTTACTAAGTGAATGATGAGAAGCACACAATCACACGGCACCACCTCTTGAACTTCGTATGTTTGGTCTAAAGCTTCGAAAACACATTGGCGATACGGAGTCGGAGCAATGCAAAAAAAAATATTCCACAAGTCATCTTTGTATTTGTCACTTTGTGCAAGTCACTTTGTATTACCTCACGCAAATATTTAATTTCTGAAGGTGTTCCCAGACATTCAAGACCAATGCTCTGAAATTCATTGACGCAGTAAAAGTACAAACATTTTGTAATGAAGGAAGGAGGTCCTTTAAATTAATCGGCTGCATTTCCCTCGAGACTGATAAAGTACGCTGGTGACCTCAAAAATAAAGTCTCCTATTTTTTTTTTATAAATACAAAAATCTGTTTATTTTCTGTAACATTTACACCTTTCTAAAGTTTAAATATTTGTCTATTTTTCAGCATAATCGCAATTTCGGTCGTTTCATTTTTTGGTAGACGATTTTGTATGCCCACGGCACACCAGCTCGCCGCCATGTCCTTGAGAAAACGTTTAACCTCATCTTTCACCACGCCTTCGTCGTCTAGGGAGCTGAATCCGTCGCCTTCCGGCTAAATGTTCCGTCAACTTAGAGAATGGGTGGTAGTCACTAAGACCGGACTATAGGGTGGACGGGTAATGACGTTCCAATTAAACTGCTTCAGGAGAGCGACGGTTTGACGGACGACGTGTGGACTATTTTTTTGTCGTGGAGAGTGCTTACGTTTTCGCTCAACATTCTTCTTCTTCTTCGGTTCTGAAATGCCCGTCTTGAGTTTTTGCAGGGTTTCGCAGTGCCCGTCTTGAGTTTTTGCAGGGTTTCGCAGTGCCCGTCAGAGTTTAATGCGGTCCCAGTAGGGCATGAAGTCGATCGACAACAACCCCTTTCGATCCCAAAACGCAGTCACGATGACTTTACTAGAGTCCGATCGCACAAAACAAATGGTCCCATCGCGAAAATTCCTGCGCTCCCCCCTCTCTGTCCTCGGTTACCCCCACTCCGGGCTCCTTCTGGCAGTCTTGTGTTTTGTTTGAATTTTCGTCGTCAGTGAGACGACAAGTTTCGGTGTTGGAAGGTGTGCGCAAGATGGGTACCAAGAATGCTGACGGAATATCACGAACGGCAACGAGTTGATTCTTCCCGCCAATTTTATCCCATAGCTGTGCGAATGAAAAGGACAGGTTTCTGGACTCGGTTGTCACGGGTGACGAAACATGGGCGTTCCTCTTTGCATCTAAGACTGGACACCAATAACGCGATCGCGTGGCGGCATTGACGGACATTGCGGCGAGCATGACATTACGACATGGGCGTACGAAAACTGTCGCGGCGTCTGCAAACGTGCTTCGATCGAAATGCCAATCACGTTTTGAAAAATAGACAAATGTTCAACTTTTTAGAATGGTGTAAATATTATAGAAAATAAAACGGATTGTCGTATTTTATAAAATAATATGGTAGTAGACCTTATTTTTTTTTAGGATTCCCTCGTGTAAGCAACGGGATTACTTCTACGGGAAACAACCGGAAGTCACCTACCTCTTCGTCTCAAACCTCTTCCTCTCCTCGCCTTCGGCGTCTTCTTCTCGGGAACCGCCACCAAACTTTGTAGTGACCACCTTTAAGATGACTTGTCACCTCCACGGGTCGTCTCCGAACCTGAACTGAAGGACCCAGCGAAGGGAATGCCTCATTAATGTAGTTTTTTGCTTCGTGTCTCGTCCCCCCCCCCCCTCCACGTGATGTGACACACACACACCCTCACGCAAATAATTGCCCTCGACCCCAGGATCATCCCGCCAATACTAAATCGGTACTCGGAGAAAAAAATATCCCAGTGACCGCGTCAGTGGATCAATGGCTTCGCGTCCGTCTTTTTTGGGAGGCTTCATGTGTCAGGGTGTGTGTGTGTGTGTTAGTTCCTAATCAAATCCAGACATGCACCTCCATCCGATGTCATTAATGCGCCCCCCCCTGCAATTAATGCGCCGCCGCTTCAGGAAGGGAGGTAACGGTCTCCGCCTAGACTCTCCTCTGCGATTCTCCCCTCTCGATCCCTCGTTTGGGGGCCGCAGCCATCATTACGCCGTCGAACAGTGGTTCAAGGTATCCGATACATGAATTATATTTAGGGCTCTAGAAAAATTACCATATAGGGTTATATATTTATATACATTGGATACACTGATCGCAGACGTTTTCAAAACCATTACAGGTAAGTGAGTATCGCCACACCTGTTCCTATAATAGATGAGATAAGAAGGTGTTGCTTGAGCTATTAGCAAGTACGCCATTAGAAGAGGAGCGAACCAGGCATCGCATTCGTTACGTTATAAAAATATAACTATTCAACGGATTTAAGTTTTATAAAATGGAGTTCTTGGCTGAAGGCGACTACAATCAAAATGTGCAATAATATAGTGCAAATATAATTTTCGAAAGTAATATTTTTGCGTAAACATTTTATGAAATAAATCTATGTATAGCAATTCTTATAATAATCGTTGAAATAATAAAAAAAATGCAAAATATTTGCAAAAAAATTAGTTTTCAAATATTTTGACAACGAATTTGCATTCAGCGACCGAAAAAACCTACGTATACCCATTTTTATAATAATCGTAGCAATAGAAACGGATTTATATCAAAGTATCGTGAAATGATGACGTCATACCACTGTGCGTCGCCGGCGAATTTGCCGCCATTGCGGGAGGGGTGCAGAGAAAGCCGCACTACACAAACTAATTGGGATAATCGTTTTTTTCCACGAGGGGGACACAAGATAAAATGCGATTGCGTGAGGATTTCTTTTTAATTATCGTCGTTGTCTTCCAATAGAATGGTCGATGAATCAAAGAGTAACATGTGAACATTTTTTTATTAATTTTCATCAAACGAAATTCCTTGTCTCAGGAGTATTTTTTTGTGGAATTTGTTCAGCATATTGCAATGAGGGTGTCACTTGGTAATTCCACACTAAAATGTTTATTTGTTAATGCACTACCTCGGCTCGATCGGGTGGTGATGACACGTATCGTCGAAACCTATGTCGCGTTTAATAAATAAATAAATGAAAAAACACACCAAATAATTTGATCGAGAAGTGGACATCATCACCACTTGATGGATGACGTCGACTGCTCGGCGAAAGCGATATTTTTAATTAAATTTGTGGACGTACAATCTTTTTGTTGTATTTTTTCATCATTAAGTTCTGTAAAGTTGAGCCTGATACCATTGAAGTAAAAAGCTGTGTGCAATGACCAAGTTTTCTTCTCTCTTTTCAACATAATTTTCATTCGGTATAGCAGGGAAAGGAACCTGCCCCGTCTACCCTGATGTTTGAATTTTCACACGCGGTTAAACTTAGTACAAGGTGAGCTCTAACCTTAACTATCGTCAACTAACAAAGTTCACTGTGGAGGCCGTCACTTGGTGGAAATCCATGATAGAGCGATGGTTTTTTTAAATAACGGTTATATCTTTTGTGGAAATATAATCGTTATTTAAAAAACATCGCTCTATCGTCTACTACGTCAGAGTCGAAGTCAGTGTTTAGATAACGTCACCATATACCACTATTTTACCTCGAATAGATTATACAGTGTAATAAAATTCATATGCACTGAGTTTGACTTAAGAATGTGATCGGTGGTCGTTGAATATCTCTGACATTCATTTGCTACCGACATTAAATTTTTTCAGAGATAACTATTATTATCCGTATGACTTGTGTCCATCAAATCCAAGTTCTCCGTTGCATTCTGGGACATTGGTCGTTCTCGTTCCGTATGTGCAAAGCGAGTACTGCCTCAGTCGGAAGGAATTTCTGTCGTCTGATTTTTATTTTTATTACTGTGGAAATATATATTATGGACTTCTGAAATTTTTCATTTTTCTAATCATTCTCGCAAAGTTATCTTACATTTGAAAATTAAGTACTTTTTTTTGGAAAGAAATGAAATTGAAAAAAAAAAATATGATCTCTGCATAATCGGGCTCTTGGTTGGCGTTTTTTTATTAAACTGACAACAGTTTCGTGAGGGCATACGGAGGTCAGGTCAAGGTTGTCATCCCATTCATCAAACGCGAACGATGAACCCGATTATAAAGACATCATAATATCAGCGCCGTGGAAACCGGAAACGCACCAGAAACTAAATCTGCTACTGGTTCTCAATGAAGAGATGGATTCATTTTCATTGATCGCCCGAAATTCAGTTGGTTCTGCGATCCCATTGTTACGGTTAGATTCGACGAGTTGTAGGTCAGCCGATGTCTTTGAAAGCTCTTATCTGAAACCTTCTGGTGATTTTCTGCTTTAGGTTAGATTCCATTCGCCTCTGAAACATGCATTGACGCAGAACATGGTGGAAAATAGAGCTTTCTCCTAATCTGAAAGAATGTACTCCGGCTTATCCTTTGCTTTGCTTGTACTAACAAAATTTTTTTGCTCAATGTAATACTTGAAACATCCAAATTCCATTGCCGATTTGAAAATACTAGATAGTAGTAGATGAATGCATGGCTTTGTAAGATCAGTAGTTCTTGAGAATAAATTAGCTCATACATTAAAAAACTCATAGGAAAAGCTACACTCAAAAGGAACATTCTATTTCAACTCACACTTTTTTCAGTTAAGTTTCTCGAGTATTAAGTTTGATTTGACTGACTCCTGCATAAAAAATCAAGTGGGCATTTTTCATGAACTGCCCTTAATTAATTCCAACCGATCGATTTCACTGTCGTGGAATCACGATATCCTATTCGTTTAATGTTTCGTTTTTTAAAACCCGATGACCCCAAAAGAGTTTCCACGAATAATAATAATAAGTGGTAAATCAACCCATTGGACTAATTTCGATACAGGATAACTTTTTGAAGACGACTGTGGAAATAAAGTTGACGTGATGAACATCGTAAGATCATCTTGCGTTTGGCGTAACGAAAATAAGACGGGCGGACGCGAAAGTGGTGTGCAGACATGAGAGGAGGATGGCAATATGCAGTTTGAATTTAAATCCGTGCTGTCTCAGGTCGTTGGGACCTCCGATAGTGATGCCTTTCACCGCCAAATTTTTGACTTTGCATTCCAAAAAATTTAAGTCTTCCACAGTCGAATAAATTCTTAAATTCACTTATGCCCGAAAACGGTGCAATATTTTTGTGGAATGATATTCATGTTTTTCTCTGGTGGTAAAGAGATCTTTAAAAGAACAATTTCTTATACTCGCGGTCCCGAACAAAAAATAATCTTATACGGATATAGAATTAATACTTTTCACCCTAATGGATGAAAGGAATGCATTTCCGTGGACGTAACGTATTCTGCCATCGATGAAGGTCATTCGGGTCCTCCATCGGGGGGGTCACACTCTGCACTTCTGCCGACGTTTCGATGGGGGGAGGGGGGGGGGGGGCGAGTAGGCCC
>WURS02011190.1:0-12352 GCA_011762765.2 Rhinocypha anisoptera | reverse complement strand
GAGAGAGGAGGGGGTCAATGCGGCCCCTCCCCCCCCCCCTTTCCCCCCACCCCCCGTGCGGATGTGAGAACAATTCTGTGCTCCGATTCCGGATCGCTTCCTTACGATACAATGTTCTCTCAGAGTGCTTCAAAATACTTTAATTCAGTCATTAATTCTCTCGTCTCGGAAAAGGAGAGGTTGAAGCTGAAAAAGACAAAAGAGATGCACTGTATATTTCTGAGACCAACTCTCTCGTTAATATGGGTTTCCAATTACAAGCATTACCTCTCCCTTCCTAATCCCGCTTTCACGGAAACGTTAAACCTTCCGTTCTCCGTTCGCCCGAATATTCCGGGATCGTTATAACGGGATTTACTGGAAGTTTTTTTCGATCGGATGGTGTTTTTTTTTCCAACTGTTGTCTGAGGAAATGAAATAATTTTTTTTGATTTGGCAGGGACCCAAGTGACCTAGATTTTAATGGAATTCGCACAGTGGGCTCTCAGCTGTCATTCAGTCGAGGAATGTTATTGTCTTTGGGTTAAATGGAAATGGAGTGCAGATGATCTTAGCCCCACCCGTCGGGAGAGGTTTATTTACTCCGTATTCACGCTCCCTGCGTGTGTATATATTTGCTTTAAGCGACTGGCATTCAGATCACAAACTACCCAGGAGTCGGCGAGAATTTCCCTCCATTTCTTCAGAAGAAATGATTAATCCGTGATAGATGAGATTTGTGGGGGCTCAACACGCCGGATACAAGTCACACAAGGTGATTGTTGTTGGAATACATTCAAGCGCGGCGCGGGTGGAAATTAATCGCAGCATTCGTCCCCGCAGTCAGCATATATAGGTCGTATGGCTTCTACGAAAGCGGGAGAGGAAATTTACGTTGCCAGAAGTTGGCAGTAATTAGAGTCAATCCCCCAGATATTAGTGAAGACTATTATCAACCCATTAAACTGTTTAAGACAGCTCTTTTTGATCATTTCCTTGTTCGACGTGAATCTTATGATTGTGTCCATCCCTCGAGTTAATTACTTTTCATCTGCAGTTACCAAAATGATCCTGGTGTACTAGTTACACGTGTGTGTGTAAATATATACAACATACAAATAATAGAAAATAATGAAAGTGATAGGAACACATAAAAGGACGAACACAAAATGTGGTAATAAAGATGGATGGAAACCGACAAATTCATATGGGAAAAAAATTTTTTCCTCAGCCGGAACTCGGACAGCCCGGACTTCCGACTTGCCGGTCGTGAGTGGTTTAACCAGTGGCAGCAACCTTCTTCGACAGTGGTTTGAATTTCAGAAAGTGAACATCAACTCTTGGCGGCCAAAGCCGTTCTGTTGAAAAAGATGAATATATCAAGCCGACGGAATCATGCGTAAGGAGGCAGTTCTTGGTGCCATCGCTAACTCATTTAGGTGCTAACTCATTTATAAATGTTTGAGCAATAAAACTAGTTTTTCTTACACCATGTGAGTTGAAGGTGTTAGGGATGTTGCACAAATGGGGATTTCTAAGATTCATACTATGTTTACGTTCATGTTAGGTTAAAGTTCAAAATCAAAATTGTGGTTCATTATTTCATTTTGTGTATGTTTGGTGTAGTGTGCAATTAATATTTAACGGTAACACATTTCGAGAGAAAAAGACTGGATTTATTGACAAATTTCTACCGCTTACGTCTTTTTAACTGAACAATGAGGTGTTTTTTTCAAATTTTTATCCAAAATTGATGCGCCTGACGCTAAAAATTGATTTCTAACTAGTATCAATCCAGCAGTTGATGCGCAGAGATATTTATAGTGTGACGTTTGTGCTAGAGAAAAATTATACGTGTCCTTAAACATAAAAATTTATATTTCTCTTATAAATATATATATTAAGTTTTCTTTCCAGTTGCCTCCTGCACATAACGTACGACGAAGTGATGCAAATCGAAATACTGGCTCACTCTCGGCCCGACTCCCGGCACATTAGCGTGTCATGGCGGTGTTACCACAGTTTTAGCACTCCACACAGGAAGAATACGTGTTCCTGTAGCACAAAGCATATGAAAAAATTCATCGCTTTCCCTGAAAGGGTTAGACTCGAACGAATTTCAGAAAATCTTCCAAATTACCATACGCGAACGCTCATTTCTTTATTTCCTGGTGGGAAAGACTCATGTGTTGTGCATGGAGATTTTGAAGGTGCGTCGAAAAACATTTTAGTGAATGTTATTCCTACATTTCGTCCATCGACATGATACGGAGAACTCAATGGGCTCTCTGATTCGGATATTTCCGTATTTTTAACTACCTACAGTTCATTAAAATGACTCTTCTACTTCTCCGAGGTGCATCGTATTACCTGCAAGTGGGCGTATGGCTGGGTGTGAGCGTCCACCGTACTACCACGTGCGAGTGTTACAAATTATTGACACAAAAGGAAGCTACTTGCATGCAAGACACTCATGCCAAAACATCATTCACATCACGCGGGGACAATCTCATACCAATTGCCTCGAACCTCTTCATCGAAGTAATCTGCCACAAATTTAAACAATAAATTTAACTTGTATTTTATAGTACGATCAACGCGTGGCTCTCAACTTAACTCCTCCAATGACGCCGTTGCTCTGCTGCGTTGATCGTAATAACCTTTCACAAATCTAGCCTCTTCACTCTGCACTCGATCTGATTCCGAAACTATATTAACCCAGCCTCATGAGGATCCCACACACCGGAAGACATTCTCCAGATGAAGCCTGACAAACGTAAAGTAAACATCAGCTCTTTTTACCTTCTCATAACACTTCTAGAGACTCTCACTCATCTGAGATTTCGATATTGTCTTCCAGGACTCCCAGAATACTCGAGGGAATTTTAGCAGTAATCGAGGCAGTAGGACCTCCGTTAGTTCTATGGTTTTATCGGAAGGGGTCTTACTACAGGAAATCCGTATCGTAGCGGAAGGCACCGACGAACATTCGCAGGTTACTCCGAAACGAACCTTCCCTTCAAGATCATAGTTAAGTTGGCAAATTATATCCCATTAGTGTTTAAAAAAATGTTTGGAAAAAGAAGTTCTTCCCTCGTTAGCGGAATTTTTCATTAGTGTTTGCGTCGACATTTTTCTCTTTCCTTGCAATCGGAAGCGACTTGGTTACTCCGACAGTGTCGTCGTCGTAATTAAGTGAACATCTTCTGCTCCGTGAAATTCCGAGCGTGTTTTTTTCTTCTGCTCGTTAGATGGGGCTCAATGGCTGAGCACCGAAGCGTCACTTCGTCTTCCGTCGTTCTCCGAGCAAAACTTCTTTTGAAGCCAAAACGAAAGTCTCGGATTGTGTTGTGAACCCTTTTACCCCGGGGAGAAATGTCTAAAGGAAGTAAGGCTGCCGACTCCACCTAGTGCTTAATCGGCGACTAATCCCTCGGGAGTGAGGGAGTCCCTCCCGTGAGACCCCTTAGACCAACGAGTCGTAATTCAAGAAGTCGTTTCCACGTCCGCCGATTCAGTTACTCTTGTAGAATCCCTTCATTGACCCTTGTCACCTTAATCATTAGTGTATAAAATGCATGGTTTCGTCAAATTTAATTTTTTCATTATCTTATCGAATTCGAGAACTCTTTAAGTATGAACTCATCTTCTTAAAGAGACCGCCAACATTTGAGGAAAGTTTTATAAATATATATATATATTCGTATTGAGAAAACAGCCTGTAATTTCGAGTGACCGAATTAAATCTTAAAAGATTATTATTAATTAAACGATTAATCTTAAAAACTAAACAATTAATCTTAAAAGATTACGTATTATTGATTTATTTCTCTATCCGTCTTCGTCAGATCCATTGGAATTGGAATTCCTCGCCCAACTTTCCCTATTTTAAAGGATTGTGTAGGTTTTTTTTATTTTTTTAAGTCTCTTTTAATCCCCCTTCTTAATATTGAAATGTAGTCCAGCGGTAAGCTGAATTAAATTCGCTTTGACTTGCACAGATGAGAAACGACTTCCTATACCAATAACATAAACCTAATATGCTACATGGGGACCCATAACGGGTATGAAGATATTTGCTAACGTGATCCCTGCCTCGACCTTCCGCTGTCGCCGCTTCCCTCAGAGTTCGTGAGACAACATTTTCACGGAACGACTTGCCATCCCGGCCTCTTTACACACTAAGGTTTTTCTCCAAACGTACGCATGCGCCCGTCACAAGTATTTCGCCCCGCGGCTCTTGTTTTCTCCTTCCAGCAGGGAAATATTTGGCCAGGATCGATAGATATCGAATGCGGAACGAGCGAGATATCGAACGAATGATGGTTTTTTGTATCGTAGCGTACATCGCTAGCTGTAATATTTAACTACCTAGTGTTTTTCACCATTGCAACTCACCGCGGTTTGTACATCGTTTGAAACTTTGTGCGAGGTCACCGTTAAAGGTTCAAGGTTACTCTAATCTAATGGTGTTTACGTTAATGAACAAACATCATATAGACCGGATGTTTGATTTAAAAAAAAAATGTCGAATGTGAGTGGTGCATTTATAGACCGAGCTTTCTTGATTTAATATTCATTTCGCTCTAAATTCTTCCTGTTTAATTCAATTTGGATTTTATACTTTCACAGCATTAACTTTTCACTTTATGAGGTAATAACTAATCTCTACCAGCGACATGTAGTAATGGTCCTCAGTTCGGGTCAGATCATTAGTCTCTTATTTGTATTTACGTTGTACTTGACTACACATTTACAATAATTATATTATACATTATTGTTCCTTTATCAAATAATCTAAATTTTACGTATTTTACTTTTTCTTATTTATTATTATTATTAATTGGCTGACAATAAACCATTATATAAAAAGGGTTATTGTAAATATAAAACGTTTCTCATTTAAAATGTGTTCCTTTAAGCTCCTTCAAGTGACGACATCATTGTGCATTTAGGGTTATTGATAATATATATTAGGAACAGTACATTAAGTACAAAACAGAAACTACTTATTAAACTTTTCCGGTTCCCGATATTCAAGTATCCATGTGCAAAATTCATGATTTTAACGGGTCGAATGGCCGAACGCTGTAAGCAGAATTTCATTTGATATCCTTATCAAAATATTATGGCTTTTAGGCGTATTGATGACTGTATTAATTATTCCGGACATACAGAAAGGGAACGGTATCCTGGAATAAATAAATTACTCGAATCGTCAAAGTTATACGGCAGAAGGGGGAGTAAAAGTGACACGCTTGCTGAAAGTCACGCACTCTTCACCTGCCGCACTCTCTCAATGTGTGTCGTTTGATGAAGCATTCACCAAATCCATTACTGATATGTGAAACTCAATTTAATACGTTAAATTTATTTTGTAAACTTATTAAATTTAGTGCATGTAATTAAAGATAGGGACACTTACGTGTTAAAACATAGAATAAGTGTACTCAACCAGTTACACTTAAATATACAATATTATGTACATGAGAGACAGTATTAATATGCATATATCTTTAAGCTGAAGATCTTTCAATTGACGAACGTCAGTAGTGTTCTTTTAGGAATCTCTTGTTCAGTTAATATTTGAGTTCTCTTCCTGTCGCACGTCCTTGAGGCGGATTGTAGTATATTTAGAAATGCAATTTGAAGTAATTAAAGAGTTAATAATGTAAAAGTTCATCCAATGTTTGCTGGGTGTTTACTTTTCGAAAAGGTAACACTCTTTTCGAAATTTTAACAGAAGCCATAGTGCATAAAAGCAGTATCATGAACTTTTCACACTCAAAAGAACATTCCAGTTTTAACTATTTTTAAATATCGTCCATTAAATTGATGACTGATGATCACTGACATTATTGTACACTTAATGTATGCCTGGATGATTTCCACAAGAGTGAAATTCTGTTCATTAAGCCTTCATGTCTGTTCTGTTCTCATTCTGTTCCCTAAGATATCACTTGTTTCAAATAATGTGGAAATTTTCATTCATTAAAAGTTTTGATTGTTGTTCTTTCTTCGCATTTTGGCGTGTCTGCATCTTACACAAAGGTATATATACTTAAAAATTAATTAAAAATGGCATATATCTTCCCTGGTTTTATTAAAAAATAATCCGTGGAACAAATTTATATTTAGTATTTCGTAAAAAAACTCAATCTTCTACAATGAATGTCCCATTTTGCTATTGTAATTATCCAATTATTTCCGACAGCATAGTTGTTCCAATTCCGCCACGTCACGAATTCTTCGAAAATTCATTAATTTTAAAACAGAGGCCAGTTCGATTACATCGATCCCGCCAAATCCCTCCCTAAGGATCGCAAGGTAAAACCAACACAATCTACATTTTGCGAGAGAAGGACTTGCATGCAAACTTCATTACGCATTGTTTGACGGGATATAAACATTAGAAGCCAATAAAGTAGACCAACTCATGTATGTGAAAGACCATCAATTTTTTTTAAATATCTAGCACCAGCGACCTGTAATCTGTTTTTTTAATCACATAAGTTATATTTGACGTTGAATGCAATTGCCTGAATGAAACAAAAACTGTTTAATACATGCATCAAATTGGATGATAGAGAAGAATCCTCGTTTGCCGAACTTTGTACGTTTAGAGCAATGGGCACTAGATTTTTGCAAAGCGCAAACTTAGAGGTATCATTACTAATTTGTCCGCAGGCTAGAATAGAATGTTAATCATTCAGGCGCCCGATGAATTAAATATATCCTTGTCCTGGCCGCGAACAATTTTATGAAAAGGTAAAAAGTTGCCTTACCCCTCGCATTATCCCTCTCTCTGTTCTCCCGCCAAAGTCTTCGCTTCCCTTTGTTTTTTTTTCTTTTGTCACACAACCGCACAGTGAAACTAATTCCTTTGCCTTTCCTTCGACTTCCATTTATTTTTAATTACAACTAGAACTCCATCCCAACAGTCGTTCTCGCCGCCTTTGGGAGATCCGCGGCAATGAATACTAATGCAGGTTGGAGATTGGGAGCGAAGAGGTCACGCGGGAAAGAACCCGGGACTGCGAAAGGAAAGGTCACTCGACCCCTCCTCCTCCGCCTGCCTTGACAATTTTCCGTCGCAGGCCCCCAAGGAAGAGGGGGAGGGGGGTAGGGGAGGGGAACATCCCTCTTTCCCTGCCTCCTTTCTTCCCCCTCACTCACTCACCCCCGCTTCTTGGAATCTCACTCACGCTCTCTCTCTCTCTATCTCTCTCCACTCGCAGCAGGCCGTTAGCAATCACCCCCCCTCACTCTCTCTCTCTCTCACTCCACACCTCTCTCCCCACCTGTGCTACCACGAAGATGCTTCCCGCGTTACTTCCCCTCGAAGAATTCTTCCCGACAAATACCACGAGCGAATTGCCAAGCTCTATTGGAAGCCCGTGGGACGCATTCCTACTGGTCTATCGGAGTATCTGCCACGCTTCACGTCCGTTGGGAGTGACTCTATCCCGTGCTCCTGTCTCCTAGCAACAGCAAAATATTGCACGTCCTCCGAAAAAAATACAGTGCCCTTAGTCTGATACTTATCTCGAAATTAAATAAAGCAAGGCGATTTCGGTCCCGTAGGACTTCTCTATTGGTCATTATCCTCCTTTGGAAGACTTGAGTGAGCTTTTCAAAGTACATCTCGAAACCTTATTTGAAGGTACAGACTGAATTATTTCCAATGCCGGCCAGGTTAGCCGAGTGGACAGCGAGCTCTCCGTCTGACTAAAAAGGTTGCGGGTTTAAATCAGGCCCAAGGGCGTTGCTTATGCATTTGAGACAAATTATCCTGAATGGCTGGCGTCATCAAGGGGATGCGGCAGTAAAAGAGATAAAGTTTTATACGAATAACTTAAGCACGTTCGTGGTTCCGGCTTGGTTAGCCTGGGGATAGCGCGCTCGCCGGCCCCGTAACCAATAGGTCACGGGCCCGAGTCCAGTCTAAGGCATGGGTGTTTTGTTCGCCCAGAAAGGTTATCTCTATGATTAGAAGAGGGGTTAAATGACCTCAGTGGTCGATGCAGTCTATAATCACAAACTCTATTAGTACTGCTGAGTTCATGGTGCGGTATGATGGGTGGATAATGTCATACAAATGGAATCTGATATCCGGATCGGGCAGGAGGGTCCAAAAAAAACAGTCAATATCTGTGATCCGAAAATGATAAGACAAAGGAAGGTTAGAGGATTCTGTAAAATGTACTTCGAGCATAATATTGAATATCATGTTGCATGCGGTGGATAAATGATAGACTCGAATGCTAAATTAATAACGTTCAGGCTAGAAAGGAGTTCAATTGCAATCCAAGTGTGTGCCATTGTCCCTCTTCCTACCCCTCTCCTCTTAGCTGCCGCGGTGTCGGGATTGCCATTTCCGCCATATGTTGGCTATGGTGGCAAAGAAGACGGTGTTCTCTGCGCACCCTTCAGAGACGTTTTCCAATATCAATGTAAGTTTTTCCTGGGAATATGGTCATTTGGGTCGCCATTGCCTCCCCTGGGTCCATTACGTATATCTGTCCCAGAATTGGGGTTTTTTTTCTGCGATACCTTTGATATGCATCATGCCACTTTGTTATGCGTCGCCTCATAGAACCAACCTCTGGTTTGCAAATCACAATGTCTCTTGGAGGCTTTTAGTACCTGCTAATGCGTACACACTACAGCATCCAGGGATGGCGTGTGCAATTTGTGGTGTTTTATCTGACGTCATTTTATTTTTAACGACAAGGCCCTTGTCGTTAAAAACGTTGTCCATAACATTAGGCAAATAGTTTGCTTAAGTCTTTTGGAGAATATTCTCCCCTCCCCTCCCCCTTTATGACTATGGAATGTAAATGTTTCGTCCAGGATAATGCCTAGATAAATTGTAACATCATACCGTTGAAGATATACGAGTAAACAGTGCCAATAGCTGGCCGCGTTTCAAAACCGATGTGGACGTTGGCAGAATAACTGAGAGAGATTCGAATCCCAAGATACAGAACATATATTTCTAGCGGTCAGCAATGAAAATTCGAGCAAAGCAGAGACGGGCAATAATTGAGGGAGAAGACTTATAGGTATTAAAAGGGAACCACGGGAAGTAGCAGCAGAGCTTACGTACTCGTATGAGGACAGATTCACATGACTCTCTGTGTGTGCTTTCCAAGTTCAAGACTTTTTTGTCGCTATTGATCCAGTGTTCTCTAATTCAATAAGTGCCTTCCCATATTCCTCGTCCCATTTTTTCCCTCGGTACATTTTTCTATTTGGTCCTCGAGTTCAAATCCATCTCAAACTCATTTATCATTATTTTTTATTCGTTTATATTTATATTATATTTTATTTTATTCGTTTAATTTTATTCGTTCATATTATTTCGTCTCTGTATTTACCCTTTTCCTTGATTGTCTGAATTTTTTAAATTATCATTTCTTCATCCCGCTACGAATTTTATTTTCTCATTTTTTATCCTCCGGGGACACTAGTTCTTGTTATCCACGCTTTCCTTACCCTTTTCATAACTTCATCACCTTATTGGTAGCTTTTGCGTCTTCTTCATCAAAATCCATTCTTCTCAACCTGGGTTTCTACTCCCATACCTCATTATGCTCATTGGTGTTTACCTTAGATAAGGCACAGTTCGTCATCCTTTATATTTTTGCATCTACGTTAGTATGAATATAGTATAATATATTTTGCGTGTCTATATATAGTTATATATATATACATAATACGAGTATATATACTGTTGATACGTCAAGTACTTGTATTTTTCTTTTTTGTGTTCGCCTTTACTTCTAGACTTATATAAATGTGTGTATATATATTTATATATATTTCTTTTTATTTAAAAAACTAAAAAGATGAATTTTCTAATTTTCAACTTCTACAGAAAAAGAAGTAGAAATGTATTGTAGCTTAATCTTCATTATTTTTTTAGAATCTAAGAAATCCTATCTTTGACTTTACAGTACCTATATAACTACTGGAATATTTGTACTTTAGAATTTACAAATGATATTTACAAAAAGGTTCTCTATATTCCGCTAGCAGTTTCTGTGAGAAAAATATTTGCTTCGTACAGTGTCTTGAATTCGTCTCTTCAAGGTGATCCAGTATATTTCAACAGGTCGTTATCGACATGAAGTGCAGGTATGGGAAAATAATTGACAACACGGGGGCATTAGGGAAAGGTTCGAGAAGGAGTAAGGTCTGATTTATAATCTAAATATTTCAATCTAAAATCCGTGGAACCATTAATGTAGCCCAGTTCTCCAAATTAAATCTAAAACTATTGGAGTTTTATTTCATGACACTTGTCGTAATATAATGTCTTAATTTTAAACGTAGGATGCTCTCCTGTGGCAATAAGAAAGAGGTCACACCCTTAACAACCCTATACACGTGTAAAACAGCGAATGATTACAAAATCAATCTGAATTCAGTCGATTGCATCTATATTATTTTAGTTAGTCCACCGTGAACTGAGAGGTTTCAGTAACTACCGTCCGGGACAAAACTTTATCAAATTTACAATTAGTAATATTTTAATTTTTACCTTACTCTACCTTTTCTTGCCTCGTTTACCCTGGCATTATTTTTTTCGGATCACGACTAAACTTAATATGCTTCCAAGATAATAAATATATATATATATGATAAGTTATAAGCTTGAGTATGTCATTACGTGCTGTGACGCGTAATACCATTTCAGGAGGCAAAATAAAACTTTTCACAGTTTTTAATGGTATGAAAATAATAAGAGTAAAATTTGTATTTTACCATTCAAAAGTGATATTAAAAACTACTATTCGACACTTCCTTGTGTGTTAGTATTGGACCGATAAGGACACTAAACTCGCTCCACTTGTCATGAACGAGTATTTCCGGATAAAAGTCAATAGGGAAGAGAATTATGGGAAGAGCTAATCAGCTTAGCCAATTAGATTACGTCCGAAGAAAGAACCCGAGGAGATATTTTTGAAGTTCCCATTCCTATGACTACGCCCCACACTTGAAAAGCTCTTCCAACGACTCCCCTTCCGCAGGACTGGGATAACATTGGAGAATCGGCCTCCCTCTATACGGGAGCGTAATAACTCACGCGGTTAAACAGAAGCGTAATACGGAGAGAAAAATCACATGGACGCACACGGAAAAGTAGAAATGGGAGCTAAATCTTTGTAATATATAATATATATAATAATTACAACATGTCATAACATATATTGTGTATTACTTGTGTTACGAAGCTAGTACGATGAGTATAAAAGCACTTTCTCCCTCGGCCGTGAGACTTTTTTCTTCACACCACCACCGTTTTCCCCACACCTCTTTCACTGTAGATCAACCCTGTCATTTATAGCTGGAAACAAACCCAGCTGCCCCCCCGATATTCGGGACTCATAAAGTCACTCCCACCATCCCTCTGGTCGTTAATCCTCTTGAGCTTGTCCAAACGCGTTTCTCTTCTTCCTCTCCCGTCGGCTCAATCGATCACTGGGTCGTCGCGGAGGGACAGGAGGGAGTTCTGCGTGGCTGCCGTCCGACAGAAAACACGACACGAAGGAAAATCACATGAATGATTAAAAAGCAGACAATTTCCACCAAGGACATCAACATAATCATTTAAGGAACGCGACGGAAGAAAAACGCACCTCAACAAATACTGCCCGGATGAAATCTCCACAGAAAACTACGATTGAACTAACTCCACAAATTCCACTATTTAACCAGCACAATTACAAAAGGACGCAGTGAAATTTTGCAAAATGTAGTGAAAGCGTTCATTCACGTCCGTAGGTGTACTATATAAGTCTTGAGTGGTTGGAAAATATTTCGTGTCTGCAGAATGGGATTAGGAGCTTGAATGTGAGGAAGGGAATACAAGGATGCGGCTTGGGTTTGAGGAGCTATGTTTTGCGAGTCAGAAAGACGGGGAGAAGGACCCTCGCCCAAAGAGGGGGGGAGGGGGAGAGAACAGTGAAACGGAGAATAAAATGAAACTCGTTTCCTCGCACGAGAGGAAATAATCAAATGCGACGAGGTAATCAATCGCCCGAGTATAAGTGAAACGACGCGAACCAACTGTTTCCGGCGTCACTTGATGGAATCACTCCGTGACGAAGTTTGAGAGAATGAATCCTCGTGTGACATTTCAGCTCTCCGTTCTCATAAACTTCACGCGACGCGGCAACGACGTGTTTCCCCGTTTTAAACAGCGACGCAGGACGGCGGGATAATGTCGTCGCTGCGGTGTCTCACGTCCAACGACCCACGAAACGACCTCCCGAATTTTTTTTTTTTTTTAATCTCCCCCTTTTGATCTTTTTGTCCCTTTCTTTTCGTGAATTTAAAAAAAAAAAGAAAATTGACCTCGGGAAAC
>WURS02011170.1:0-12352 GCA_011762765.2 Rhinocypha anisoptera | reverse complement strand
CGGCTGTAACGAGTGTGCGTTATAACGAGAGATTTTTCGTCATTTATCAGCTCTCATTATAGCGGACTTCTACTGTATATTAGATGTACATTTAATTAATCATAAAAATATAATATTTGTTTTTTATGTAACATTAAGAATCATCTATTCCACATTGCAGATATTTATACATGAAAAGAAGAAGGAAACTGGAGACAAACCCAGTTCATGATGAAACTAATGTACAACTTAAAGAAAAGAGTGAACTACATAATTATGTATTAGATTGATTGTAATATGTGATTTTTTATAATGTCATTTATTATATTTCATATCAGAGTTTTTTGACACTGAATGATATTAAATTACAATATTGATAAAATTAAAAATATTGTAAAATAACTTGAAAAGTATAATATGTACATATACATTGATTCTATATAAAAGTTATCAAAACACTAAATAAAGCTTAATTGCATCACATTATTAAAAAGTTGGAATGCTAAAGTAATGAGTTTCGGTAATTTACCATTATTATGAATGGTGCATAACGAATACTGATTTGATTTTGAAGAATGTATATCAATATATTGAGGCTGCAATAGTTTACCTGTATAATATCTTGAGACTGAATTAGACTGTTTATGCTACAGTCATCACAGGAATTATTTGCCTTTTTCCAATATTCCTACACTCATAGGTTTTCTCTTTCTCATTCCTTTTGGAAAATATCCTTTTTGCTCTTTTCAATTTCTCCATGGACAAATTCTTCACCTTCCCAATTTTCTTTCTCAAAACTTTCTCTTTGAATATCGTCCTCCTTTCACACTCGTTAAAAAAATCCTAATGGACATTCTTTGCCCATCCTATCCATTTTCTTCTCCTTTTCTTAAAAAGGAAAATCATTTCATCACTTCTTTATGGTTTCATTCGTCAATTCTTATTTGTTATTTAAGAAAGCACCTATATTTTGTCCTCAATTTTCTAATGATTTACAATAGGAAAACCCTGAGTAAGTGGCTACATAAGTGTAGTCATTTGGCAACCTTGTTTAGACACTTCCTACTGTCAAGATTTGGATTTAATAAAGCAATATTAAAAGTTTTTTCTAAGCATTGTGTTCCTTATAGTTAACGACCATTTTCCATGTATACAATAATAACATAAAAATCAAAGCATGTCTAGTTTGGTAACAGAAATATGATCTTTTTATCGTTATATGTATATTAAATTTAAAACCATTGATACCAAATATATTATAAAATTATATTGAAGTATTGAAAAAAGTTTAGATGTCACATATAAGTTTAACATACCTAGATAAAAAGTAAAACTTAGGATATATAAGGTCAAAATAAAAGTGGCCATTTATGAAAGATTTTTAAAACTGGGTTCACAACTCACATATGAGTGAAATAATTTAAAATTATCAGCAAGGCATACTTAATCTTCTCCTTCAAAACACACCTGAAAGAGTGCCACTGAAAACCTCACCAATGGCATTTGAATATCCTCTTGCCTCAGGGTTAGACCCATTTTTCAGAGTGATGAGATGCTAATTAACATATGTTCACTTGACTTATTAACATTCTTGCAATGAAATATTTTGTTTTAAAATTTTTAAATAATAATTATGTATATTAATTGAAACTGAATTCATGTAGGACTGTAATGTGGAAGAGCCATGGAGATTGACCACAGAAGGCATGTTAAAAACAGTGGAGAATGTTACAGTTATAAATTATGAACATATGCAGAGAAAGATTTTATAGGGAAATAAGTTGAGTGGGTAACAACCACTCCGGAGTGATAAGTTATAATGATGATTTCCCAAGAACAAGTCTTAATTAAGGAATATGTCCTGTGATTTTTAAACTAAAAAAGGAGAGACTACTAGAAAAAATTTGAGATCCCATTATTCCAAATGGAATGAATGAATGTTTTTCCTCCTAGAAGACTTCTTGTTAATTAACGTTAAGAAAGCTAACTGCTAAATATCATTGCATCTTAGTCCTGCATCCATGGAACAGTGAAAATAAAAGCAGATACACCCCAAGATATAATTTAAATATATTGCAATGTATGACAGTATTTATTAATAGTACATATTACAGTATGGAAATATTCCAATAGTAGACCCAATGAACCTAAGATCCTGGGTATAATAGGTGAAAAGTAAAATAGTTTCATTTCTAATCGATGTAGCCATGAAATAAGAAACAGTAGCTTGAAGTTTGGGTAAGCATTGAATTAGGAATTAGTAGCTTGACTCAATTTTTTTGGCGGAACGGAACGTGAAACATGGTGAAGCCTTTCTGATAACATTTTCACTGCTGGTGACGATGTTTAATAATAAAATATATGAGACCCAGTTGTAAAAGATTTGAATACCAACACTTTTCCAACGGAAAGTGTTCGGATGAGTGCCTGTATAAATGACCCTAAATAGAAATCAGTGCCTGTGATGTCAATTTTTTGATGAAACCGGTCGTTTTAAAAATCAATTTTCTGTGGAACGAACATAATTTTATTTACCCATGGTCATAAATACTCTTACGTTTTCCTCTGCATTCTTCTCGGTTGTATTATTCTTGTTCAAATCTTTGATGCTCGTCAAGCTGCTCGTACCGAAATTTTCGCTGTTGTGCACCCTTTTATTATCTTTTGGTATATGGGAGATTTTGCTTGCTAAGGAAGAGTTTGTTGTCAGTCGGAAATTGTTGTGATTTGTGCGCCTCGATCAATAGACTTATGTCTCCCTCCTCCTCCCCACCCCTCCCCGTTCCTCTCGCTTCCGCAGCAATGGTCGGCCGGGTGTCCAGTCGATGAGTGAGTGGTGGTGCGTCGACTGGGAAAACTATATGTCCAGTCGCAACGACGTCGTTTACATCCGGCTGGACGTATGAGGGGCTGGGGGGCGTCGAAGTCCAGGACCAAGTCACGGCCTTAAGGTGAGTCCGAATCCTTCTGAGATCCATCAGCTTGCTGGTGCATCCAATCTGCCCGGGTGAGTCGTGATTCGTGACAATAGCAAGGATGGATTTTTATCGTAGCTTCATCACGTACTTTCCGATTTGAATGCTGCTATTAAAAGATGAAGAATGATTTTTGAAAAATTTTATTATTAAAAATGTTCTGCACATTCTGTGGAAGTTTACATGTTCAGTGAACATATTAAAATACAACATAAAATTTATCTCTGAGAAATTGATCACCTTTGATGAAAAGGATTGTTTGATATAACATTTGAATTGCATGATATGCAAGAAGGCAGGAAAGGTGGATGGAAAGGGTATTCAGAAGCAATGGGTTCTTGAAGGTTGTAATGGAGGGTAGAATGTTGGGAAAGCGAGGTAAGGGTAGGAATAGGATAGGGATTTTGGATAAAATTATAGGTGGTGGGAAGTATGCAGATTTGAAGAGGGATTAAGTTAGATGTATCGCGGTAAATCTAACCTAATGCACATCGAAAACCTACCTTAACATGTAGATTACCTTTAAAAAATATGAAGAATTGAAAACCACTAGATTTGTATTAAAAATGTCCAAATTTAAAATAATTGAAATAAAAAACTATAAATTAACATTAGAAATCACAAATTTACTGAAAATTTTAATTGCAGTGTCACAAAAAATATTCTTTTGGACTATATTTTACATAGCACATCATGTGTGAAACCACAACCTCAAGTTCATATAATGGATCAATTATTATATCTTAACCTCCTTACCCAAGATACGAAAAAGCTTGAATTTCCTTGATTATGACCTTCACTTGGTTCTCTGGAAAATAAAGTAACCATCAGCTTCCTTACGAACATTTTTTTATGTTTCTGCATGGCTATCCGGTTTCCACCGCGTTCGTTGGCTTTTCGCGACAACAGTTTCGCCGGAATTCCAGGGGCGTCTTCAGCCCGAAGGTATCGTTCCAGGCAGGTCCTTCGACCTGAAGATACCAGCTGGAATGCCGGTGGAATTGTTGTCGTGAAAAGCCAACGAACGCGGTGGAAACCGATAGCCATGCAGAGCCGTCCGAGTCCACGCCGCAGAAATCGACGAACGAACATTTTTTATTTTGAATTAAAAAAAACTTCAAAAAATGATAATATGACCAGCGATAACCTTTTTAAAAAGTGATAAGTTGAAACATCTGGATCTATCTTCCGGCACTTTGTCCGCTTTTACCTTGTGTTATGAGTCACTTGTGAGGTTTAAAGCCCCGAAAACTCTGACATTTGATGTGGTGCTTGAGATCTTTGTTGGTGACTATTTCCTTTTATAACACACTAGAGTGGTGAAGTATTTCTTTTTCCCTTGTTTTTGAACGATTGAAAGGTAACTGTCGAGGAATAAAATCCCGATAAACCTTGATTGTGCCGACTGGGTTAGTCTGGGAGTTACGCTCCGACTAGCCCAAAATTCGTGGGTTCGAATGCCGCCCAGGACCTAATAAACAAGAACCGTAACCATAAGATTCAAAAAATATTGTCTAATGTACTCGTTACTCCACGTGGAAAAAATGGATGAGGAGCGATTTTCAATAAAATCCTGAAGGCTCAGGTCTACAAAAAGAACGAATTGAGTGGCCGACCTAGAAATAGATGAATGGATCAGGTTTTAAGAGGACCTTAGAAGAATGAGTGAGTGGGATTGAAGTGATGGCTATTTAAAGGAATCAGGGTTCCAACCGAGTAATATTACCAGAGAAGAAGAAAAATATTTGATAATGAATAAAATATGTACATGCTTTTTTTGGACCATTATTTAAATTTAATTAAACTCAAATAGTTTAATCTACTTGGAAATCCAATATTTCCCAACTAGAGCGCCCGGTTGGAATGGCCAAAAGTAGAAATATCGAGTCACAAAGATACTCGTCAAAAACGAGTTAACCAGGGGGTTGTAGGATTGCAATCCAAAATTAAGGATTGTAATCCCGGATTTCCATCCAAACTTTAAGTCCCAAAATTCCAGAAATTTAGGATTGGTATTAAATATGGATCAAGAATAAGAGACTCACTGATAGACACATTTTGCTTTTTAAAGACATAAAATGTCAATATGTTTTCTTGAAAAGTACATAAATCGTGGGATTCCTTATGTTCGTGTATTCAACTAGTTTTCGTCCTGTATAAGATGCTAAAAAAATTGCCAATATATAATCAAATCGTCTTTTACATTTTACGTATCTCGTTTTATTTTGGTTTCATTGTTTTCTCCTCGGAGATAGATTATTTTCAATGCTTTCACTTGGATTTTACATACACATACAATATAAATCAATGGCTGCATTTGACGTCTGTGAGACACGATATTTTCGTTCACAAAATAATGAGTATTTTATATATTGCAAAAACAGATGCTTTTCATTTAATTCCGTAATTTAATAAAGGTTTTACGATTTTTTTTTGTTTGGTCAGCACTAATATCAAGCTCTTCAGCTCGGGAGTAAGGCTATACAAGCATGGGAATGAAAGAAGAGAAAGGAGTTTAGGGTCAGACGAGCCTCTAAAAATATATTAACTAGTAGTAGTTTTTTATTTACTGTGTTGTTTCAAGTCCGGTAAGCATTAATAGATTCTTCAGACAGGGAGGAAGGGGAACAAGGATGGGAGTGGAAGGACAGAAGGAAGTTAGGCTCAGAAGATCCTCCAAATATGTTTCAAGCCGAAACTAGGGTATCATTTTTTTAAACTAGTAATCGGCCTGTGGTTTCAAGTCTGGTTGGCGCTATCATGCACTTCAGACCAGGAGGAAACTTATAAAAGGATGAGAATGGAAGAGTTGCAGGAAGATGGTTCTGAAGACCTCCGAAAAGATGTTTCTACTTATGGTTAGTTGAGACAAATACGTAAAATCAAGAGCGTGGTTTCAAGTTTGATCAGCACTATCAGGGTCTTCAGAAATGGACGAAAGGTATAAAAGTATGGGAATGGAAAGGTAGAAGGAAGGAAGATTCGGAAGAGCCCCCAAAAATATGATTCAACTTGAAGTTATGTGAAACTTTTTTTCTGTTGTTTCAAAGTCTGGTCAGCAATAATTGGCACTTCATACCAGGAGCACAGGAGGAAGGACATACAAGGTTGGAAATGTGATAAGAATAGGTGGAGATTTAAAATCAGAAGATCCTCTGAAAATATGTCTCAACTAGTAGTTAGTATTATTATTTGAAACCTAATTGAAACAGGATTGAAAAAAATCCTTTCGAGAATGCAATATTTATGTTTGCTTGATTTAATGGGCTAGAAAGACGCAAAAATTCTTTATATCAGGATATTTTCACCCATAAAATTACTAAAGAAGAAATAATATTTATTAATCTATATATTGGCATAAATGCCGTTCGAAATCATTCATATTTGAACATATTCCGCGGTTTATAACAAAAGTTTTGAACGTTACCTCAGTACCATCTATAGTTTTACTTTTGAACTATTACTGCTAGACTGCGAGTGGTTTATGGCGCTCGAGCGTTAAATGCTTGAATCGCGGCACCTCACGACGCCTGTCTGTTTATTTTTCACATGTAATATGTCTGCGAACAGTTTCCGTGATTTCTTTGGTTTAGAAGAAACTTATAAACGTGATGATGACGGAGAAATACCAGTAGCTAGTAGTCAAAACTACTTTGTGAAATCCGATACTGAGACACAAGAGAAAGTCTATGACAGAAAGTAAGAAGTTTGGACAGTTTCTAATTATTATAACCACATATTTGATAATTTCTGCTTTGGAATTAGCTATATACTTTCATTAACGTGTCTATTATTCCTATAGCCTGGAAGCTATAAGGCATATCGAAGACATTATCCTTAATGTGCTATCGTCCTTGAAAAATGGAGAACCTCCGACTTTGAGATTCTTTAATCGCCATATTTGGCAGAATGTTTCTTTGGAAAACATGTAAGAATTGTTATTATGCAATACATTTTCCCATTAATTTACTTATTTCGCAGTTTCTATTTTTTATCATAAACTTTAAAGAAGTCAACCAATAAGTAAAGTTCCAATGAAATTTTATATCTTTTCTTAACGAAATACGTTTATATGTTTCGTTTGGATAGTGGTAGCCGTGAATTATTGTAATATGTGTAATAATAAACGTAATTTTTACCTTCAAACTACACCATACTGGTGATTTCACTAGCAAAGGACTGATTATTCAATAGAAAAATTTTTGAAATGATTCAAATATTTCTAACCAAAGAACCTATGAGTTATTAAAATGTTTAGTGAATAAGGGAAGGTTTAGTATTGTAAAAGTATATATTATTAAATTAATTGTCTTTTAAACTACCTTTTATTTGTCGATAAATTCCTAATGAAGCAAAGACTTACATTCCTGTTGTTTTAGTGACATTTTTGCCTAAAAATGTTTATCTATTTAGGGTCATGAAAGGGACAGGTGATAGAAATGTAACAGTTAACTTTGACCAACCTCAGTCACGGACACATATGGCCTTGATACTTTGGCTACTCTCAAATTTGCACCATCAACTCATCTCTGGATCTTCAACAACAAAACGGTATTTTAGAAGTTTATGTTATATCAAATGGTTTCAAAGTAATTTTTCATTTATACACTAACAGATGAGTTCACTTTTGGCATATATATTTTTTGCCATAGTACAAAAGGGAATCACTAAAATTTTATCAAATCGCTGCTTGTTTTAATTTAATCTGCCAATTAATATCAAGTGATTAATTGATCTAATTTTTTTAATTGATTCTGAAAAGTATTGAGTAAGGCGTTCATCTAAAATGGCCAATATTTATGATATAATTTCAATTTGTAAATTCTGGACAACCTAATATTTTATAAACATGCTATATATCAATGTATTTCAATGATATTTCTTGTGAATTTTTAGAAGTATTGATGTATACTTATAGGTTACATATCTTTACTAGGCCTATGAGTAAATTGCAGTTTACATTTCAGGAATGTAAGCAATGGTTATTTATAGTGCTTGGATACTGAATGGGGGACCTGGGTTTAAGTCCCAGTGAAGCCCCTGGACACCTCCATCTGAACCGAATCTGAGCATTTTTCAAGGTACTAACCTATCTGGGTTCTTTCTAGGGCAACACATAGAAAGGAACTGTTCCCCAATGTATGAATTTTCACATGCTATTAGGTTTAGTACTAGGTCATTTCTATTCTCACTCAATTTTTCAATATCAAATCAACCATAGGGTGGAAGACTGGTTTATTGACTTAATACTGCAGTTTTTCTTTAGTTTTTCACCACAAATATTCTTTTATCAGGGAATTTTAAGAATTTTTAGGAATTTGACTTCGCTCACTTTTCAATAAAAACTTTTTTAGCCTCCTTATTTGACTTTTATTATATCAAAATTATTATGAAATGATGTATATTATTACATTAAAAAATCATACCTGCCTTTGGGATCACATATTCACATGATACATTTTCTTAATCAACTTTTAGGGAGCTCTTCTACAAATCCTTGGGCACTTTAAAAAGTTTGGACTATCCTCCTTCTCAAGGAATTGTTGACAGTGCCACAGGTGACATTGGTGCACTGCTCAACCTTCCACCAAGACTCCTTGGTGTTCTGCCTTCATCCAGAGGGTTTATTGCTGGAGACATAAGCTTATCAATATTGTTGGATTCCGGACCCAGTACAGCATCTGTTATTTTGGATGCCAAAGCCTTTGGAAATGGTGAGTAATGTTTTTTAGGAACTAGTGTAATATTTGCTAAAGTAACCACTGTGGGAATGGAGAAACATGACTATTTTGAAATACCTAATATTTGACTCTGCCACCAACATATATATGTCCTGGGAAGAGAATTAAAGCATATGTATTATGCTGTATACCCAAAAGATGTTTCAATTTTATAATATGTGAGAATTTTTGTGTGAAAATTTCTCTCTCTGACACATAAAGCTTGCTCATGCTTATCATTAAATCACTCCTTTCTACATGACCTATATTGCTTTCCAAATACTTCTCCAATATTTATGAGAGGAATTGTGTCAGCACTTTCCATTTCTCATCCAAACTACTTACAAGCCACGAGTACTCTACTTATTTAAGGTAA
Organism: Rhinocypha anisoptera; assembly: GCA_011762765.2. NCBI lineage: Eukaryota > Metazoa > Arthropoda > Insecta > Odonata > Chlorocyphidae > Rhinocypha > Rhinocypha anisoptera. Next base: position 3,302 of record WURS02011170.1, on the reverse strand, counting down.
TTCTACAAATAAATATTCCTTATAATCTGAGGCTGTATTTTTCAACATCTTCTTTCCTTTATATTTTTTTAACTGTCTATCATTCTCTCAATCCTCTGCCTCTATTTAATTGTCACTAAGTATAGACTAGGATTCCCATCTACCACCCAGCAATGCTTATTGATTATTAATTGATCGATTTGGTTTTCTGTGGTCCTCTGTGGAGAAGAACTCATTTCTCTCTTTACATTCTTTCTCTGCAACTAGGTGCTTTTCACTGTCTTTTTCTCACAGCAAAGTCTACCAATCAAAAGTATTTGCAAATTCGAGAAATGGTTAAGGCCGAGACTTTGTGGAAATCCATGTTGATTACAACAGAAATAAAAACTTTGAGTTCCACACGAAATATAAATTTATTACTCAACTAGTTTCACTACACTGTAGCATCTTCAGGAATTTGCAAATGCTTTCCTCATCCGTACTTTCTTCATCAATCGTTTCTGTAAACATCTCTTCCTTCCCAATGTAGGTATTCATTACTCCTAATATGCACTTAACATCACGTTGTAAGCTTGTTCAAATTACCCACAAAACCCTTCCTTTCCTGTAGCTGTTGCATCTTGTAAGTGTATAAACAAAAAAATGTCAAATCAAAGAATTTAGGATCAACTCATAGGGTGGCTTTCCAGCCTCCATTGGGAGGTAAAGGCTGGCAATATAATACTCTGTGATTCGGATGTTCTGTTTATTGTGCAAGAATATAACACAATATGTCCATGCTGCTCAGATGTAGGCAAGTCACTGACTGAAGGCACCTCTCCCTCCTTGACTCAGGGAGAAGGCAGTCTGTTTGTCTGGTGGTGGCCCAATGTATGGGCAAGGGTGCGAGCTGTGACAATGTCTGTGGTGATTAGGCAGCCCATTGTCTGGTTAAGTGACAGGAGTGAGTGAGGCACCACACACACACTCACACATATATATATACACAAACACCCCATTACTCCCCTGTCTCCTACCTGCTTCTAGAACACTTGCAATCAGTGGTGACACGTGCAAGGCTCGCTTACCCCATCCTCTCCTTACACACCCAACTTCATTGGTTTCCCTCCCACCTTCCTACCTAACCTTACCCTCCTTCCCTAACCTCCACCAAGCCTTTGATGTACGAATAGAATGTTACTAAAGTTTTTTTATCACCTAATGATTCTGCTCATTGGCAAAACCATGGTCATGTAAAATAAATTGTTATGTAGAATAGGAGTGTTTTATTCTATCATGTTTCATAATGGAGATATTCCACCAAGTAATGACTGAAACTGTTCATTATATCAAGTGCAACAGCATCACAGAAAAGTCCAGCCTTTACAGAAAACTTATCATCAAATGCTGGATTTCATCCCTGAATATCAGTGTTTTATTCTGTTAAACTCCAATTGAAATTAACCGCTTTTTTCTTATTCATTTTAAATTTGAAATGAATTTATAATATTATTATAAATTTTATTTTTAATTTGTAAGATGATGTAATTAATAAAAAATAATTTTATAACCTGTTAATAAAGAAAGAAGTTACAGTAAAATTTCGCTATAGCGAGTATGGCTTATAATGAGAGTATTGCTATAGCGAGTGATCGTTTTGCGTTGGTTGGTCCACATGTTAAAACATAGGGAGTTCCGCCGGTTATCATGAGTGGCCACACCTGCACTATCGCTATAGCGAGTAGATTTTGCCGTAGTTGGTGTTCGGGTTGCATTAATAGCAGGATTCAAAACCGCATTACATTGTCGTGCCTCTCGAATCTACATTGTAATGAAGACTTTACGAGAGAAGACTTTGTGGTTTGATGTCACAGACTTTCCTGGGGAATGACTGAACAACTTATCTTGGAATCTGTGTGCCAGTCTGTAATTTCCTGGTGCTATTTCGTCCTTATAGCTGATTGGAATAACAGAACATATGAAGCTGTGAGCTTGACTTGTAGACAATACAAGAAAAGCCCATTTGTCTGTTTAAACCTATCTGGACAGGACTGGACGGCCAATCTCTCGACCCTCCTCTTATTTATGAAATCGTAATTGTTAACCACAGGCCATATCTTATCTATGATTGTTCATGAAACGTAGCCAAATATAATAATGATGCTTGATATAGAATAGTTATGGGCATATGACTTTTGGTGACAATATTTTTAAATCTTTTTAATGAAACAATCTATTTTCAATGTATTTGCGGATGGATTGATACAACCACTTCACGGCTCATTTTCACCCATTTTTAGTGCCGTTATAAATGCCGAAAGAGGTGAATTGAAATGACCATCGGCTATAACGATTGTGCATCATAACAAGAGATTTTTCATCATTTATCAGCTCTCCTTATAGCAGACTTCTACTGTAAATGAGTTTATTTGAAAATAATAACCTTATGTTATACCTGTGCTTATGATAAATATATATTACTAACTTAACATTTAAACTCATGGGAAAAGGAAATAATCTACTAATGGTCTGCAATTCATAACTTAAAATCTACCTCATATATATAAATAATTTTAGTACATTTTCCTAATAAAATTATGACTTCACATTGATATATCGGATAATCAATCCACCAAAGCCAATACCACAGAAATGTCATCCAAATGCATTAAGAGTATTACAAAAATTAAGAACTTGCAATTTTCATTAGCAGGGTTACAAACCATATGCCAGGAAAATTAAGAATCACACAAGAAACCACAGACATAAGAAACAAATTCATCACCATTAGAATAATGTAACATATTTCCCAGCCTTAGAGATGCACTTTCTTTCGTTTTAAAATTTGATAAGAAATCAGCCTGCATCCTACTGGGCAAGGCCAAATGATAATTATTCCTGTTGTCTGGATAGATACCAGCACACTAAAATAATTTCATCAAAGAATTATAATCTCATTTAAGAAAACCAATCTCTTTATCTTTTTGAACTTACTTCTTCCATGATGAGAAGTTTTTTTATATATATGTATGTATGTATATATATATATATGTGTATATAATTATACTTATATATGTGTGTGTGTGTGTGTGTATATATATATATTTAGTCATCCTCTCCTGAACGGATGAAGGTGGTGGTGCCACCGAAAATTCTTTACCACTGTGAGTTTCTTTCTTTTTGAGTCCTGTCTTTGTACGCTCTATAAGTGTTCCAACCGATATAACTACATATAAATAAATATATATAATATGTATATATATATACATATATATATATATATAATATGGGATAGGAATTGGTACACAGGATAGGAAAACATACAAAGACGAACACAAGGGAAT
>WURS02011159.1:0-12353 GCA_011762765.2 Rhinocypha anisoptera | reverse complement strand
AAAATTGAAATCAAATAAAATTGATTCCAACTTTGATCTTAAAAGGGATTTGAGCAAATTAAAAACATTTTTTAGAAAAAGAAATAAAAATAAAAATTTTCAATTTTCAAACTTCCAGTTCGGATAAGGGAGTTTGGGTAAAAGAAGTTTCAATAAAGAGGAAGATTTAACTTGTAAAAGTCTTTCTTGGTGAAATTCTCGAAAAAAATTGCGCAACAAACTAGCATTTTTGTTAATGTTATTTTAAATTTGTAAATAATTATGATAATTTGAGAAAATTTCAATACAGTTGCGGAGCACTTTCAACATGTTTCACATTGAATTATCATATTTTGCAAATTTTGATTGGATAAACTCTCTCAAATCTTTAATTGTGTCGTAAAGTTTCTACATCTTATATGCAAGATATATTTCATTTAATTAAAAAAACAAATCCCGACTGCCACAGCTTTAAAAACAAGGGATCTAGTTACTCGTTTTCTGTTTCTCAAAAGTTTATTGTGAAAGGGAGCAAAAGAGTCCCAATCTTTGCTCTGGCGGCAATTCTCATTTATCATTTTAATGATTATTTTTTGTATTCTATATTATACAGAGAAAAAAGTTGATTGGTTTGATTTTTGATAGACAAACTGCTCATGCTTCTAAGCTTAATAACCCAAGTTGTGTAGTTCATACCTTTAGTAATAACATGAACCGTTTTTTCCAAGATAATTGGTTTAACCCTGATAAAGTTATAATGGGAGTGACTTGAGTATCTAAATGGATGTAAGGATTTAAAAAAAGTAATAAAATAACACAAAATAAGCGGTAATATTTTAAACATTTTAAAACAGTTAAAAACAAAACAATATCAATGAGAATTTCTATCACTGCCAAATATCAAATGATCATTTTTGATTGTACACTGCTTTTCTTAAACGCTAGTGTGGAAAGTTTATTTAAGGTCATCACCAACCCATAAAAGCAAATTCATTTTGATTGTCACAATGACATTCCATTTTGACATCTATATCAAGATCAATCTGTTTAAGACGACTGGTAGCACTATTAATAAAAAGACCGTCATCTACAGTTACATTGTTGGTCATTATGTATAATGCATCAATTTTTAGTCAAATTATTGTTAACAAATTGTAGGTTAACAAATTAACAAATTATTATTTAGTGGTTTTAATTGAAGCGTTTTCTACTGCTCTCAAGGCTCTCATCTGAACTGCAAGAGTAGCACCCCAACTAGTGCATACATCTTGTGCACGGTAGGTTAATTCTTGGAAGAGAATCTAGTATTTGGTTGTTTTGTTTGTTAACCAGTTGGTTTGTAGCATAGAGATAAAGTATTTTTAAACTTTTTCAGGAATTTGGGCTTTTTCCTAAAATACTCTTGCTTTCATAAGTTTTACATCTAGATCAGTCATTTGTTCAATAGCTATCTTATCTAAGGCACGTGCAAACAAAGCATCATCGCGTTGTCTCATTATTTGCGTCAATTCATAGAAGCGAAATCTTGGCCAAATTATGTTTGAATACAATATGGCATAATCGATTTAGATTATTTTAAAATAACTTAACAATCTCATATTAGTGGCAACTAGTGAAAATCGCCAACTAGAATTACACTTTTATCTCCAAATTTTTTTGAGTGTTAAATAGTTGTTGTAACCTTATCATAAAACGAATGAATGTTGTTATACTAACCATTGATATTTCATTTTTAATAATAACTTTTTCTTCACGTAGTCTTCCTCTCAATTGATTGGTCATATCAGAACTTAGACGTGGAAAACGAGCATCGTTCGTTACAATTCTGATTCATGAGCAATGAAAATGGTTTTTCCGGTTAGTGCAAATAAGATTACTTTGATTGGATCTGAGTCACAGTGACGAGTATCTTGAACTTGAAAAAAATTAATTTTTTTAATTTTAAAAATAAACATTATTCATATTAAAAAATAGGAATTCGTGATTTTAAATAGGCTACCAATTTAGAATTTGCAATATCACGTAATTGTAAAAATAAATTTGCGAATTTAAAATTTGTTAAAATTATTCAATTTACAAATTTGTGATATTGCGAATTAAAAATTTGCAAAATTGATAATTTGCAAATTTAATAACTTTCATGAATTATAAATTCGTAAAATCGCGGTGGTACTTCGAAATTTGCAAAATTGCAAATTTTTATTTTTAGTGTGTTAGCAACAAACAAATCCTAAACATAGACATGGAAAAGAGTTGTAATACATTTTAAAAATCTGAAATAGTGTTTGAATTAACACTGATTTTCCCACACCGACATTGGTTTTATAATGCTATTTTGTAATTTGCTAAAACATTTATTGTAATTATTTTCGTCATTTTAACTATTTAATGTTTTACACTGATTTGTAATTTATATAATTCATCTTTTATGGTCAACTCCTTTAGAAAAAACATGTCTAGTATTTTGCTACATTATAGGTTTAAGTTTATAAACTTTAACAGTAGATAAATTGTAATTATTGTATTGTTCTTTTTGAAAGATGAAATTCAGTTCAAATTGTGTATTTTCTCCAATACTTTTATAAGTTTGATATTTTGAATTGATGATCGATGTTTTGAGTTTTTATCTAACTTTTGGATGTCAAAACAAAGTTTTAGTTTTGTTTAAATTGGTACTTGAATTTGAAAAGTAAGTTGTAGTATTAAATTACTTTGAAAATTTAAATTTATTTTTATTTTAGTTAATCTTTTAAATGGAAAACGCAATTTCATTATGTCAAAGTCAATAAAGTTACTTTGAAAAGGTAATAAAAAACAAATTATTTTAATTTTATGTCATTAATTTTAACATGATTTTCATATTTTTTAGAATTTCAAACTTTTAATAAACACCGGATCACTGTATACAATCTCTGGATACATTCAAGAGAAGAACCGATTTATGATTGGTACCATGCAAGCGGAAAAACAGAAAAATCTGGGCGAAATGTGAAGGTCCTCAAAGGAAGAATTCCAAATAATTTATTACTATTTACATTATGGCTGGCTTATCTTCCAATGTACCGACTTATTTTAACCCATTGTGTCACCCTATCAGATAACTCATGAGTAAGCGATTAGCTATAACCATTAATACCCTTTTCCAATGTAAGACAACGTATTCTTACAAAGTAATCTAAGTACTTCTATGTGTACTTTGTATAAGCTTCTATTTAAAGCACACATAGAACAGTCTTTACTCAAACAATGCCGTCACTCTGTCACAGTGACTTATTTGTCAGTCCCCAACCCTCAAGCCAGAATTTGTATTGATTACTGACTATTTCTTCAATAAAAATCCTTTTAACTCCTTAAAGATTACTATTACTACAGGTCTCAATGATTTAAGTCCTATCTGAATTGTTACAACTGTGAGAAGAAAGGCCACTTTTCGCTCAAATGTCGTGGTCCAAAGAAGGAGGTCCAAGACAAGGACCAAAGCATCAATTACTCGCCACAATCGACTCGATCAAGTATGGCAATCAATAAGAAACGTGAGCACTGTCACCTGACTAACATTGAAAGAAAGAGGTTCATCATTACTAGAGCTGATTTTATTCAAGATTCAGGCGCCTCCCGGCATTTTCTTTATGATAAACATCTTTTTTTCCGATTACCAGGATCTTGATGAGCCTACGGAAATTACTGGTATAGATGAATGAGATTACTGCTCATTTCTCGCTTTCGGTGAAGGAAAAGTAAAAATGAAACTCTCTAATAACCAGATTTTTGAGTTCTCTCCTTTTTACGTGCCCGACATGAAAAATAATTTTTTCCACTTATGAATTTGGTACTCTTCAAAATGATCTGGTAACTACAACCGGCGGTACGTGCACTATCCCTTTTGAAAGAAAGGTTATTTCAAAATCTTACCAGACCGTCTACAACAACTACTATGTTTTCGAATTAGAAGTTATCACTGGTAAAGACGTGTCTGAGGAATCAAATTTAAGTGAGTCTGAATACGAAAACAATTCTTGTCAACAAGCACTGATAGTGAAAAGTAACACTAGTCAAAATCATTATGGAAAGTTGACCACCAGTGTATTGTGGCATCGACGTTTTGCCCACATTGGAATGAAGCGTCTAAAAAAGACGACTAAACACAGTGGGGACATAGAAGTGATAGAAAAATTCTCCCCCTGTCATGACTGATTAACAGTCGCACTACCGAGCTTTTGAACGGTTGGCGGACTCCCAAGGTGCATACATTTTGTATATTTGTTACGGTCATTATGTGCACACTGAGCATTTCCGGAAGTGTCCGGACACTTCCAGAAGTGTCTGAGCAGTTCCGAAACTGTCCAACCCCTTTTGGACACTCCGAGAATTATACAAAATATTGTTTTAATTTTTTTTTCAAAAATAATAAAAATTTACAAAAAATTTTATTACAAATTTTTTTTTATAGAATGTCAAAATTTAGTTATTTGTCGAAACAACCCAACATTATTTGGATCTCGCTTCAATTTGCCTAAAAATCTCTCGAGAAGCTATTTCAAGTTTCTGAAATTAAAAAATATCAAATTAATCAAAAATTGTTTTGAAAACAAAAATAAGATGACTAACTTGAATTGCAATTGCATCTTCAAATTTGAAAGTAATTTTAGCAGTAGGATTAACTGTACACTTGATCTTTTCACCATCGGATAGTGTATAATTATTGAGAATGGCAGCTTTTTCAATATTGGTCAAACTATCGTCGATTGCGTGTTGCACTGTGATGTCAAGCAAGCGTGGAATCACACCTTCAGCGAGATCATGTAAGACATCTTACAGGACCGATTATTGCTCGTCAAGAGAGAAAAAGCAACATTCGTTGACAACACCAAAACTAATGTTGTATTTTGCGCGAAGGTCTCTTATCTTTCGATAGGGAATGGTTTTACCAGTCTTCTTTTCTATTTGCTCTTTTTCTTTCTTCATTAAGAGTGCTAAGCCGTCCTTTTCAATATGAAAAATGCCTTCACACACTTAGGATGAAGTTCGAGATCTTCATCCTGAAAGTTGAACGGTTTTGGTTTGGTGTAGGCTTGGTTAAAGTACTCATATTCATTATGCCAACAATTTCGCAAGTTTTGAAAGTATTGTTTAATTTTTTTCTTGTATCTTGATCCAGTCGGGTTTAGCTTTGAGATTAGCAAGTATTTCTGATGGCAAATTTTGCTCATACACAAGTAGAAATTCTCTTAACTTAGAACAGTTCATGTTTTCTAGAAATTATAAATAAAAACTATTAACAAATTAAATAATAAATTTATGCAATTAGGGTAAACAGGATGTAATGTTCTAGTTAAGTTAGGATTGTTGAATATGTACTGTTTGGGTTAGGTCAATTTAAAACACACTTCAAATAACCCAAACCTTAACTTACTTTTTACAAAAAAATGAAATAATAAACTTAACCGACTCATTTGAATCCTTCCACTTTGTCGTCTTTTTACGTTTTTCCCATTCTTGCCAATTTTTGTTGTTGAATTCTTGCCTTCCCATTCTTCTACATTTTCCTCGCATTCAGATCTTTGTATAAAAATGCGATATATATAGAATTTTGAATTTTTATGGATTGGGCACAACACTTTGACCAAAGTGTAATGGGGAAATTCACTGCAACCCAGAGTGAGAATTACGTTATGAAATAAATTGCATGGATGCTCAAAGTAGGGAATATTCTCTCCATTATACTTGTTGCCGTTGCGTAAAACTAAGTAACAATTACCACACGTTAGAATGGGAAGTAAAACCTTGCTCTCCAATTAGACTACCATTTCTTGATGTGTGGGAAGGGAGTCTAGTTTGATTGATTCCAAGGTGGATTTATCCCAATTTGAAGAAACGGTTGGTGCGGTCAGTCTTCGCAACTTAACAATTTGTTATAAATTAGCTGCATTATTTTCCTCTTTTGAATTTATACTACTACTGCTACTGCTGATTCTAGTTATCTTTAACTGCTTCTTTGCTTTAGGTTTACTCGACGTTTGAGTTGTTGAGATGGGCAACTAGCAACAGTGTTTTCAAGTGGAAATTCCAGGTTGCCGTACTTGTTGAAGATAAAAATGAGAATTCGGTCACTTACGACGTTGGATTGCTCAGACTAGGAACTTCTTGTCTGCTGCAGTTTGAACCTAGTTGACTTTACCAGTGTTTATCTTCTTTAACTTTGTTATTTCCTTCTTTCTCCGGCAACGCAAAATGCTGAGCCACTTGTCGTGAATTATATTCTAAAAAAATTGTATACATTTTAAAATAAAAAATAGCAGTGAGTCATTATTAACGTTACTTACTTACAACAAAACAGGGTACTTTTGTTTTCATAATGCAAAAAAATATTATATTTGCTGAGATATAGTCTTTGAAATAAGCTCGTAAAGTAATACGAAAAAAGTTTTTTTGCTAATTTTCTCAAGAGACAGACACATTTCTTCTTGGTTTTTGCAACTATGTTTCCTCAAATGTTAATTTTGAATTTATTTATTTTGGGTCACCACTTACAAAAATAGATAAAATTGCAAGCGATAATCGTTTTCTACACACTAGATCTTATAAAAGTTGTTGAATTTTGTGAAAATTAGATTTTAAAAAGTTTTTTAAAATTAAATTTTGCAAAAACTTATTTTAAAATTATACTACTTACCGTTAATCTTTTGTTGAGCAATCTCATTTTCCGAGTCATCTTCCTCAGACGGAATCAACTTAATACGTTTGCCGCGAGGCAAAATGATTGAAATCGATTTATTTCCGCGGTAATCTAAATATAATATGAGGTAATTAGTTGTATTAACCCTTTCGCTCTCGAAGGCGCTATGAGGACGTATGTGTCCCGCTAATTCAATTAGGAATATAAGATTCATCTTTTATCCTTGAAATCGAAAGAGTTAATAGTATTACGTCGAGACTGATTTTTCTTACATCTTACACTCTTAGAAATTTATTTCTACGATATTGCAGAAATAAAAAGTTCCATGCGATATCACGGATTCTATTTCCATTATAAGGTGGAAATATGGTGGGGTACTTTTTATTTCTGCAATATCGAGGAAATAAATTTTTAAGAGTGTAAGTTGCGTACCATCAAGGTATTGTTCGAGAAATTTCTTTTTATTTATTTGGCCTCTCTATCCTCTCTTCGTGGCGTTCATGACTTGGAGAACTTTCTGACTGTGATTATGAGAACGACTTCTTTGCTCCAAACTTCAGCTTAGAGAACGACGTTCTTGCTCGCGGTAGTCATTTTGACTACGATATAATTTTCTATCATCATAATCGTCATTTCTAGAACAGAACACTTCTGATCTATAGTTTGATGACCAAAATAATTAAAAGAAAAATTATTAGTAATAGAACGAGATATGTAGGTTAAAATCAATCGTCAACCTGCGATTGCGAGAGCCATCAAATTGCTAAAGAGTGATGCCAAAAAACAACGTTTTTTAGCCTAAATTTTGGTAGGAAGAATTCTCTAATATTCTTTATATCATTCGAAAGTTTAGAATATGTAGAATCGGATATGAAAATTTGAAAACTGCCAAATATTTTTAACTGTCCCGAATTTGATTCTAAAGTTTCGGTTTTTTTCTAAAACAATAGTGTAAAAAATAATTCTAATTTAATTATAATACAACTAATTAGTTTTTTGACAAATCTCCATTGTTTTGAATGTTTTCTACGCTATTGTTTTGGTAAAAACCAAAACTTTAGAATTAAATTCGGGATAGTTAGAAATATTTTATAGCTTTCAAATTTTTATATTTGATTTTTCATATTCTGAACTTTTGAATGACATAAAGAATATTTGAGAATTCTTCCTACCAAAATTTAGGCTAAAATTGGCATCACTCTTTCTTAACTAGACCAAAAGATGGCGTTACATATTTTAAATTTTTTTTATTGCAATCATAAAAGTATCCGCATTCTTTCTTTACAAAGATTATTTACTTGCATATTTTACTCAATTTATCTTTTTCTCAAATAATTTTGCAATTAAAAATAACAACAAAAACTATTTCAAAAGTATGGTCACATTTTGAAACAACTTTCGAGGTTTAAGAGAAATCATTGAAGTGACATCACTACAAATCTTTAATAGTTTCATAATTGCCGTTATATAAAAAGAACAATAGCCCATAAAAATTTTAGTAAGTACTGTGTATGCTTTAAATTATTAATTTTAATTAAAATAGGATTTCCTTAAGATCTCTCTTGAATACATGTTTAGTTAAATGATGTAATTAATAAGTTTTAAGGTTTGCCAGGGTTGTTTTGGAATTATGCTATTTTTGTTTAGACTAAAAATAATAAAAATTATTACAAATAATTACAGTCGTTTCTCAATTATCAATATTTAAAATTAAAATTTATTAGTACACAAAAATGTTCAATAGTTTTAAATTTTTAATACATTTTAATTGTAACAAAATTAAGTTTTTAACCAAATAAAATATATAGTTTGACATTCAAATTTTGAATTTCAAAAGTTGTTTGTTAAATTATAGCTTTAAACTTAACCAACATTTTTGTTTGGGAACTTTCTCATACACTGATTCCCCAAAAAAATGTTGGTTAAATAGTTAAATAAATATTAAAAATTTTCCAAATATAAAAGTTATTTGTACTTGAAAGTCAAAATTCAGAAGAGTGACTGTATTTATATGACAATAACCTCAATTACAGGCGCACAAATACACTTGTTTTAACTTTTGAACTAAATTATATTTTGGTGAAATTTGATAAGAGGATTACATGTTTGGGGTGTTTGTACATATTTTCCTTGGCACAGATGTGTGAGTGTGTACATGTCTCGTAGCAACACAAAATTGTGACATATATATAAATATAAAACAATGATGCTTAAATGTAGATGAAAAACCCATGTCAAAGCATTCACCATCTTGATGCCCGCGGTCAATGCTTGTGGAAAGTAACCGATGTTTTCAGGTGAGCCGACCTGTGAAGCGTGACCAAAAGTTTCTTGGTTGCAAGTTGGGCCAATCCACGCCTTTCCTTTGTATATACTACTAGTGTAAGTGTCTGGCGTTTTGCAATCCAGTACGCTCCACTACTTCTATACTTAATACGCCAGTGTCATCAACCATTTTTTCTCTCTGCCAGTCAAATCATTCTGAATCTCAAACCAACCAGTCTACCAGATTTATAAATTTGAAAATTTGTTTTTAAAATTTAATAATTATTAATAAAGTTATATATAAATTGTTTGAATTTGATTCCTATTGTCACACAACGATCGTGTTCATTGGACCATGAAACAACTTGTTACTTTAGTGCTACCGCTTATTTTAGTGATGATGATTGTTGGCTCGTCCCAAACAACCAAGTTTCGAAATCGTATCAATAAACCTAATGAGAAGGGTCATCTGCAGACGTCGGTACAACGACCCAGGGATATTTATGTGGATTTTTTTGATGTCAAGGTGAGTAGATTATTATTTAGGTGTGTTTATTTAATTTTCAAAATAAAATTAACATGTTTACAATTTTTTACATTATATTTTTAACACAAAAATATTTACATTGTTTGATGTATTGATTTAGTAGTTTCAAATTTGCTAAAATAAAATAACGCTAATTTTAAAATTAATAATCATAGCACACACTCATTCTTTTTTTGTGGGAGTGGCAAAGCACAAAGTAGAATAAGGAATCGTACACAGTGAACGTACAGTCACTCACTCTTACTCTGCTTTTGCCACTCCCACGAAAAAGAATTTAGTGTGTGCTATGTTAATAATAAATAAACTTGTTTGTTTTAAAAAATTTTATTGTGTTTTGCAAAAATTATATAATTATTTTAAAATTAATTTTAACTCTGATTATTCTAAAATTAAAATTAATTACTAAAATAATAGTTTCGAAAGTGGGTCATTGTTTACGAGTGCTTATCACGCAAACAATTCAACCTAGAATGTACCTAAATCTGGCAGTAAATCAAGTTAATGATAGAAAATTTTAAACATGTCTAAATCTAAATTGTGCAACGTTTCTCTAATTAATCTTGGTTGTTGTTGATGTTTGGTTTGTTTTAGAAAAGACAGATAGCTTGCTCAATCCACCCACTGTTGGCAACACGACACTCGGTGCGTGAAATGTGCGGTCGGGCGGTGTCTCGAGGTGACCTGATGGCACTCTTCGAGGCTGCTCGGTGGACACCTTCCGCGTTCAACCAACAACCCTGGCGATTTGTCTACGCTCACCGCGGTAACACCCACTTTGACCAATGGCTTGAGATTCTACCCGAAGACAATCGACAGTGGGCAACAGGTGCCAGCGTTCTCATCCTCGTTGTTTCAACTCGGTACGAGGTGTACAAGAACAAAACACTGCCCAACGAGTACCATGATTTTGACACCGGTGCTGCGTGGATGTCGATGGCGATCGAAGCCAACGCACGTGGATTGGCACTCACTCCCATGGGCAAGTTCGACACTAACCACATGGCTAAAGTGATTGGTCTCGAGCCACACTGGCACAACATTCTTGTGATGCTGGCACTGGGACAACCGGTTGAGCGGCCTCGCTACAAACTCACCCGTCGATTTCCCATTGAAGCCTTTACCAGTGAAAACAAGTTTGCGGAGAAAATTTATGAATTCTACTAAAATAATAATATAATTTTCCACAATGAATATTTGGATATACTATTTATATTGCATTCCAACATATTATATTTTAAATTATACTTAATTTTTAAATTGTTTGTTTTTCTGTAATCAAAACATATCAAAAGTGACTAAATAAAATTCGAAATTTTAATACAGTAAAATGCTTGTAATTCGCGTTGGTATTTGAGCTCCTTTCTAACATATTTCTATACATAAGTACCCATAATTTTTTTAAATTGCAATTCAAAAAAAATTCAATAATTCACAAAATTTGACCCTATGCTGCCTGCAGGTTGGTCCAATAATTCGATAAAACAACTAGAAACTTGATTACTATTTGATATAATTTGCAAAACTTTTGTTTTTTAAATAATGAACATTACCTGGTAAGCATAAAAAAGTGGCTTCAGAAACTAAGTCATAGAAAAACTGTTGCCATTTTGCAACAAAGTAGAGTTTCAATAAAATTCTTTTTAAGATTTAATCAACGTAAAATAAGCTTTCTCGTGATAGTAAATAAGTTTTTGAAAATTAAAAATTTCTAGAATTCTATTAGAAAATTTAATTAACAAATTTTGACTTGAAATTTTTAATGAATTAACATTTTCAATTTTTTCTAGGTTTTTTCATATTTCAGAAAAGCTTTGATTTTTGTTTAGTAGAATGACTGTACGTTTTATTTAAAAAAATACAAGTTAAGCTTTTACTTTTTGGGGGCACTTTCCTATGCTTACCAGGTAATGTTCTTTTATATAAAATTTATGTTGGAATATAATGTTGTATTCGAATCGCTTAAGCACCGTAGAAATAGCCCAACTGTTACAGTGCAAAATGTCTAAATGGCAAAACATGAAATTTTCCAAGTATAGAATAGGGCATAGGATATGGCATAGAAAACCATCAAATTTTGTATTTGCCATTAATGGCTATCCGACTTTTCCTCACGAGACTTTTCCCGATACGTCTTTTCCACACTCGACATTTCCCATTGCGACATTTCCACATCGCGACTTGTCCCAACGCGACATCTTCCCATTTAAAAAAAGTGAATATGGGCGGTGAGATTTTATACTAAAAAAGTAACTTATGATGTAAAAGTAAAGCTTTAGATACCAAAAGTGATTTTTTAAATAACTTCCGTCAAATCCCCTCCAAGATTCCTTGAACAAGCTTTCTTGAATTAAAAATCACGACAATGCAATTCCACATGAGTATAGTGGTGTGAGGACGTCTTTTCGTCGACCGATTCCACACACATTAAGGTGGAATTGCAGTGCTGTGATTTTTTAATCCCGTACGATGGAAAAATTCCTCCTAGTTACGGCTGAAACCATTTCACAAGCCTTCTTGAAATGACATGACGTTGTCGAAACGTCATCCCTGCGGTCATAGTGTATTGAATACTGTCGAAAGGCTTACAGTTCAAACTTTTCTGGTATTGAAATGTTCTGAATACTATTATTGTTGAAGCTTGAATCATTTTGCAGCCCTCGGCCGATGGCGAAGCAGATAAAATTACCCGGAATCGAGCACGAAAGAAGAAAAAGCAGACGACACGGCCCGAAGAGAACGAGAGTGAAGCACCTCTTTAGGTTGCACGAGGGGAAGCGGCGAGGAGTGATTTGGTACTTTCCCGGCGTATTTGTTGAGCGAAGTCATCTCGGGTTTTCCCACCGGCTCAGGTCGTTAGTAGCCGACGTTTCGATGGCAGAGTAGGAC
>WURS02011149.1:0-12354 GCA_011762765.2 Rhinocypha anisoptera | reverse complement strand
GAGAGAGAGAGAGGGGGGGGGAGAAGGTAGGAAGGGAGGGGCGTGGGAGGCAGTCGGCGGCGGGGTTATCCGAGCGAGCGGAAACTTATTTTAATGACCACTTCCGAAAACGGCTGCAATGCACACGGGATAGACACGGGCGAGAAGGACGGCTTCGCGAGAACAAGGGAAAAGCTGTTAAGGAGAAACAACTGGCAAGTGCCCTCGAAGAGGGAGAGGGGAAAACAGAGAGAGGGAGAAGGGGGGGGAGTGGGAGGAAACAACGACCCACGTCGTGCAGGGGTCTTGAGCAGTGAGGTTGAGGAGTGAGGGAGGAGGCGAATGAGGAGGAGGAGGAGGGTGTGAGTGAAAGAAGGGCGGAGGACCGGGAGATCTGCTCATTAGCGTCCCCAGGAATGCGCTCACTCACTCTCTCTCTCTCTCTCGGTGCAAGGACTCAAACCGCGGAGGAAAGGGTAGTACGCCCAACGGGGCCGCATGCCCCATGGGTGGACGTTTTCGTTCCAGTCCTTTTCTTTCAAAAAAATTATAAAAAAAAAAAAAGTCGTTCGCGCGTCACAGGAATCAACCTCGAGCGACGCCGACCCCTTCCTACGTTCGACTCTCCGGAGAGACAGTCGTCAAGGGAAACAGAGACTCAAGGTCGCGAGAGAAAAACCTTGGCTTCTTTGTCAAACGGTGTGTGCCCCACGTGCGGAGATCTCCCTCGCGAAACCCTCGTTTTCGTCGGTGCGACACTGGTGGGTGTACGTACGTATATCTCGACGTCTCCCTCTCTGAGTAAAACGTTAATGCCGACGGGAAGGGGGGCGTGGGAGATCACAAAGGCGAAAATGGAACCAAACGAGCTACAATTCAAACTTTTTCAAAACGAATTTAATGAATAATATTACACTATTTGTTAATTACTCAGGAGCGTAATTCGTCGGATGACTAACAAACATTTTCGATAGTTTTCATTGATTATGAGTAAATTCTATACATTTACGCCTGAAATAACATAGTTTCCTTCAAAACATAGTTTCGCCATTCGAGCATTTGAGAGGTGCATTAAAGTTGCAAGGCCTCCAATTTTTTTTTCTCCCAACTGGAAACAGATAGAAACGGTTTGATGCGGTTTGTTTTTTAAATGAGCCGGGCACTCTTTGTCATTGCGTGACAGAGACGGCACCACCGTACGACAGACAGAACCTCTAGCGGCAGACGCGAGAATGCGAACTGTTTTCGATACTTAAAATGACGACGTTTTCGTTACATGACCAGCGTGTAATCATTCGTGGTGTAACACCCATTGAAATTCATCGCCAGTTGAAGGAGACATGTGGCGATGGAGTCATGAATGTATCGAAAGTGCGTTCATGGGTGCGACAGTTTAAAGAAGGCAGAACATCATGTGACAACGGAACAAAACAATCTCAGCCTCGCACAATGACGGCGTCACAGCGATTTTCCAGTGGTCAAAGTTGCATGATAGTTTCTTCTTTTTGTGCGTAATGCAAGACTTGTATCATGTGCATTTAGAGTGCATGTGAATGTTTGGTGGTGGCTCACCCCCTGCCACACGCCCTTGTGGCGGCTTGAAGGGTATTATGTAGATGTAGATGTAAAAATTTCCAAAATGATACAGGAAATCGTTCCAGGCTTGACTTGGTGGAGTCCACTCATCATGAAAAGACTGGAGGGAATCACTGCAGTTCCACGTAAAAAGTTTATTTCAGCAAGACCAGTTTTCGCCGTATAACAGCATCTTCAGGTGAACATACATGTCGGGGATGGGTATCCATAAAAATTGACTGTGGGACGCATATTGGATAGAGATTGAATTATTACGGTTCACGATTTTGAAAGCCATAAGTTGAATTTTGAGAAGTTCTCTAAATAATAAAAATCTCGCAATTGAAAATTGATAGTTTTCAATAAAGGAAATAGGAGTCGGAAAATTTATATAGCAGTTAGTGAGAATCACCTGAGAAATATGAGTGATAATTTTTTGGTTAATATCTTTAGCTACGACAATGGTTAAGGTAACTTTTAAAGGATAATTAGTTGTGAAGGACTAAAGAAGATAAATTGTATTTACGACATTAATTATTTTTTATCAAGAAAACATAAGCCATATTTAACAAATAAAAACGGATGAATTGTGACCTTCGCGAAGGGGCATGACGAGGAAGTGCTGATAAAAAAAAACTAACTTTGATTACACAAAGTAATGGAAGCCGAAATAAACATAAGTTTATATAGGCTATAAACTGAATTGAAACGGAAACCTTTTGTTTTCAAGGAGGTAAAGATTTCAAGGAGGAAAACATTTCATTTAAACTTGTATCCCAACCGTAATTCTCTATGGTCTCGACTCTTCGGAAAATTACTGCAGCGGAACGGACAATGTTGGGTGGAAAGGGCGTTTGGTATTACAGAAGTAAGATCAAGCTTGAACAGACGGTAAGAATCGACGACGAAGAAATGGAAGGGGAAGAAAGAACGAGGTTCGAAATACGTACTCCTGAAGAAGACGGGGCTATCCCACCGTGAATGTTGTTCCAGGGCACGACTGCGTCCTGAAGACAGTCGTGCAAAGTGAAATAAAATTTTGAGAAATTCATCGGATTGCCAAGAATGGAATACTTCCCATCAGGAATGGGATTGAGGAATTCGGCAGGAGAGAGAGAGAGAGAAAAAAGTTTAGCGAAAAGTTTCAGTAGCGTCAGTGACTAATCTTTCTGTTATTTCGCTTCCTTCCCACTTGCATAGGACATAGTACGAGTATATGTATTATATTGTACCTCCTTTCTCCTACCCAGTACCTGTCATTCCTGCATTATTACTCAGATTTGTTGTCTGTCTTTGATTTTATTTATAGGACTGAGTGCAAAAGGTCTAGTTGATGTTTTTGGTGCTCTATTAAGGAGGTTGGTTCGCGACCACGTGAGTCAAAATCGCAAATGGATATTCGGATATGCTTGCACGCCAGTGAAATAATACTGCTTTATCTTACAAAATGCCTTTGCTGTCATGAAGAAAAGAAAGATTCACACTAAAGTTTCATAGTAGTCATTGAAGAGTGTTTTAATAAATACTTTTTCTCAGCCTGAAAGTTAAGTCAAGATAATGACTATGCTTCAGATATAAATGAATTTTTATGCAGTTTTATACAGTTAGAACTACACAAATATTAACAATCAAAGTCAGATTAGAATATTCCATCAATCCACATCAAATTATTTTCATTTCATTTTGAAATTATTAATTATTAATTAAAATATCCGGCAACGCCGAAATGAGCCCACGTTTGGGGGCATATGAACGGAGGTCGTATTCGGTGTGAGGTATGGTATTCGGTTCGCAGTCTCATATTTTACTAATTTGGTTAGTCCCTGATTTCCCTGCGATTAACTTTTCTCATTTACGATTTTACTTTTTCAATAGAATTCAACTTTTAAATGAAATATTCGAATATTTTTATGAAACCGCGTTGCCAAATCGTCAACCGACTGCAACGCCATTTTCATGTAACTAACCCATTTCGTCTGCTATAATTGCAGAAAATCGCTATTTTCTCTGAAACTAGAACATATTGCTGCATTGATATTATTACCATATTATTTAACGGTAAAATGAGTATCTAACATCTGCTTTTGAAAAAAAGACACGACTCTGGTATACGAAAACAGCTTTTTCCATGTTGACGTCAATTTTCACCCATAAGCGCATGTATTTTGAACTGCAAATTATGAAAAAAAAGTAGGAATTGACGGTTTTCCGTTGACAAATTTAGAAAGAGGACACTTCTTTATAGGAGTACGAAAAATATGAACAAAATGACATGACTTTCATTTTGCGATCCAACATCCTTAAATGATGATGATGAAGGGTACCTTTTAAGGTAGTTCTACTTCTATAAAGTCCAGATTAATAGATCAACCGTCTTGCGCATCTTGTGCATCGTCTTAAGGTCTCCATGCCTTAATATTTGTCCCATGAATTTTCCACTATATTGCAGATTCGATAAATACGCAAATAAAATAATTAACGGGCCGAAGAAAAAATGATGAAGGGTACCTAATCTACCGGTTAACGTAGGTTTTTGATGAGTTTTTTTTTAGTCTAGGTTGGCCTCGTAACATGTAACTTTAATTAGAGGGGTTAAGGGGAGCAGGAGGTCGTGGTAGCCAAGTGGGTAGAGGGCCTGACTACTGACCGGGGGACCCGGGTTCGAGACCGGGCGACCCTCCTGACGCCTCCAGCTAAACCCAAGATGAGTGATTTTTCGGGTACCACATCTTCGTGCGAAAGCACAAGAAGCGGCACAGGGAAATGAACTGGCCCCTCTACTCTGATGTGTGAATTTCCACACGCCGTGGGCTTAGTACTAGGTGAGCTCCACCCTCACTTAACATACCTTCCTTCGGGTTAACATACCACCAATCCTTCAGTTTGATCAGTGTGGTTTAATGTATTTTTTACGCAAATGGATTCGATATTTACATTAATTTTAAGCTCAAAGGACCCCCTTTTTACTACCGTGAGCAACATATGCACTTGAATTATAGAAAATTGTACGGCTCAAATATTTATTTGTTCTATCGTGATTCTTTCTAAAAACTAACTAATATGTTTATCGGAAACATTTTCATTGTTAAAATTACTTATTTTATGATCATTAATGAAAAAAACAAACTGATTTACTATGCCATACATTCTGGCAATGTTGTATGTTGTCAGCACTGCACTATGATTTGGAAGCTAACTCGTCAGTTTTTTCGATTGAAAATAATAATCCGCCGTTTTACCTATGAATAATAAAATATATTGTACTTATTATTAATTGGAAATAAATGTCAAGTGAAAAGCATTACTTTAGGAAATGACTAGGAATATATATCAACAAAGGGTATCACAGAGCCGAAATTGAGGCATCATGAGTGCGATGTTGCCACGTTTATGCCTTGAAATTGAAGTAAAGCGTGGAGTAGTTGCAATTTATTACAAATATTTCATGTACTATTCTCTGAATGATTGTTTTAATCGGTGATATCAAGTTATATCACAATGATTTACTAACCTTAAATTTTTCAGGGGTTTCATTATTAATTATATGGTTAATTTCTTCTTAAAATTTTAGAGTCACATAAAATCACCTATTTCCCATAAGAATGCATGTTAATTTTGAACTTCGATATCTTTCGAAAGATCATCTAAATCGTTTTAAAATTTTTCAGGTTAGTTACTTATAATAACTAGAAAGTTCCCAATCAAAGTTTCATCGATTTGTCATTGTTTCAACTTATAGCAAATACATCCTTTAAGCGCGGGGGTGACACTTTTCCTTTACGTTTAATAATCCCCCTGGGGGGAGGGGAGATAATCGAATCCCATCGATGGGATGGGGAGAAGAAGGGCTTGTCCACCGAAATCCCATCGGATTCGTTCTCTTCCTTTCTGCCGCCTCTTGGTCTCTACGCCATGGCGGATTCGATGTAAAGGATGGGAGACGGAGTGGAAGGGAGAATGGCGCGGGAAAGAATGTTGATGAGGAAATGTAGGGCGTGGAAAGAGACTCAAAAGGGAAACGGGTGAGGAACTAAGAGCATGAATGTGTGGGCGTTGTACTAAGGCTTGCTTTCGACAAACCAACCGGGGTTAGTTAGGTCCCACCCTTGTCCTGCAAAACGAGAAAATCATTTCCCATTCCGAACCCAATCTGATCACTATTACTCACTCTGGATGGTTAAGGAAAGCCCTTTTAGGGAAAGGGGGAAATTTTCCTTGGTTTATTTTTTTATTGGTTCTTGTTATCCATTGTATTTAGTTTGAATTTCTTGTTTCTATTTATTTGTATATATATACACATTTATTATTGTTAACAGCTCCATATTGGCTAGATGCAGTGATTGAAATAATTTTTTACATAAATAAATATATCTAGGAGAATTTGGTCTAAATTTTATATTATCTTTGATAATCTGGTTTTACTTTGGTTCCGTTGTAGTAAATCATTATCAAGGGAATAATTCTCTTATCCTCGCGACTTCAGCCTGCCATCAGGACCCATCGGTTGGGAAAGCCGGCTCTCAGAGATGTCGAAAAACCGATCCTTAAAAATATTACCGGGAATTTGAAATGCCCGGTATGCCGTGGTCAGTATTCCCTGACCTCATTCGACCCCCACGAAAGGAAGGAGGTGGTGGTCGTGAAAGGAAGTTCATTTTCCATCATCACTTTCACCCCGAAGAAGAGTATCGAAAGAGAGAGAGAGAGAGAGAGAAAGGAGAATTGCGGAAGTATAAAACATTGGGGTTGGTGACTTTCTTTTCTCCTCCCTTTGGAAAAAGGAGTGGAGACAGATTGGGATGGGGGTGCAGTCAGTCTCTTTGAAAGGAAGCGGAAGAGGAGGGAGAGAGAGAGAGAGAGAGAGAGAGAGAGAAAAGAGGGAAGGTTTGGACACAAACGTAAGCTAAATGCTTAATTAAGTCCTCGGCTGACGGGAGAGAGAATCGAAGCGAAGGGAGTGGAGAGAGAGAGAAAAGGTGAATGACAAGGGGGAAATATTACCTCCTCTTTTCGGAAGGAGGGATGGAAACAAAAAAAAAGAGAGGAAAAAAAAGATGGGAGAGGAAGAAGGAAGTTTTAAAGAGAGACCCGACGGCGTAGGATGGAAGGAGAGAGAGAGAGAGGGCGGAGTGATGAGGAGCCTCGAAGGGAAATGAGCACTCTCGTAAAAGAGTGGACTTCAGTCTTTTAATCATTTAAACGACTTTCAGCGCTTCAAGGATTATGTGCCCAAACCCCTCGGAGTAAGGAGGAGGAGGGGAGGAGGGAGGGGGGGGGGGTGGTAATAAATATGGATTTAGTGAGTACGGAATGTCGATACAGTGCCGTGCGTTGAAAATCCAAAATCCGGCACGGAAAATTTTCAAACAAAAGACTCAAAAAGAGATGCCCATAGCTACGGAATCCATTTCTACGTATTCGTATCAGAGGAATCTCTATTGGGTGGTTATGGTGTGCATATAACTTTAACCTAACAGCGGTGGGCAATCGTCGAGATTCCCTTCTTTCTTTGAAAATTAATAGTAAATTTTTGAAGATTGACTGACTTCGTCTTTGAATTATATTAAAGGGAGGATCAAATTCACTGACTGCGAGAGATAAGTGCAATTCGTTTTACAATGCTATTTTACAGACAAATCCAATTGGCGTAATATTACATTTCAAACATTTTTCCTACGTTGATAACGAGAAAAATGTAAAGTATTAAGGAATGAGAAGTAATAAATTTGATGCGTATTTTATTTTAAAAACTTTAGAACGCATTCTAAAGTGTATATTAATATACTTGTTGTACAATTTCCATTTACAAGTAGATATTTTAGTAAAAAAAATTAATTTCAACGACGAAGCACGGATAGATAACACTTATGAATGGAGAACATGACGGCAAATGAAATATTCAAGCTGATTTTCAAATCCAGTGTTTTTAATCCGGTCACTTATAAAAAAAATAAATGAAGTCCGTTTCCTTCTCTGCGCTATAGATGTTGTTTAAAATACCACGTTTTACCCAACTTCAGTTTGGAACGGTCAAAATTATCGTAAAATATTCCGCATTTCGACTGCGTTTTTGTGCAATTTAACACATAATATGGCATCGCTCGGCCGAAACATGAATATTCAATTCATCGCCTTGGCAAAGTGTTCAGAGCGCCATGGAAATGACCACCACCATTTTCGCACCTTATCATTTGAGTTGAAAACAAACTGTCACTCATATTTCCGCGTGAGCCATGAATATTTAGCTCGGAGATTCATTTCTACCGTCAACTTCTAAGTAGAAACTTAATGCAGAGGTGGGCATTATATATATATATATATATATGCACACATATATTTTTTCTGGTACATGTGTTGGTTGAACTATGGCCCGTGAGTGGAAGGAAAGTTTAAATAAATTGGCAGGCGCTCTGTCGTTGACCGGGGATGGCGTTAAGCGGATGAAGTCCCCACTGCACTTCCGGTGTGAGGGTCTAGGGAGGAGAGATTACGAGGGAAGGAAAGGAAGGCGAAAGGAGATCTGAAAGGAGGGTATGACGGAAGAAAGGGAAGCGTGAAGTGGATGTCTGGTAAATGGATGGATGGATGCGGAAACGTGGATGGATGCGCGACTTGTATGTATGCTAGGACCGCAGGAATGTGTGTAACCCCAACATTAAGGAGAAGAATTAAATGCTACGCCAATGCCATACCAAAACAACCCCTTCCAAGTTTCTGCAAATGTAAATTTTTTCCTACCATAGTCTTTTTATGGTAATTTAAAAAATAGGTGTGCGTATAATTTCTTAGACGAAATTCATATTCTTTCGGTTCTCATTTTCGAAACCCATCTTCTAAATTGTTGAATGTTGGTAACATTTACCATCGTTAACATTTATGTTTGGCGCCTCATTAAGAATCACGATCGTTAGTTTAAGTAAATTTATTAAAATGTAATGAATTTTATGTTTTAGTCTTGCGGTGAATTTGGCTCTGCCATAACCTAACAGACCGACATTCGGGCTGGCGTCTGCTTTTTTTATTTGCGAATTTTTACAGACGTGTAATATATATATATATATATGTGTGTTCCTTGCCTAGTAAATATACCTGTTCGCCTATTCTAGGCATGTTTGCATAAGTAACAATGACGCGGAGATCAAGGGTCTGATCATAAAATGTCGTAACTCGCATGTTTTGCATAAAATTCCTTCGAAAAAATACAGATATTATTATTAGTATTACAGATGCAAGTAGACCCAGGGTACGGTCGAATGTTACAATACTCATTACACATGAAAGTGTCAATTACTACAATACTCACGTAATAAATAATCTAAAAGTTGATCACCTTAACAAATTGCTAATTTAAGCATCACGACGGTTTTGGTAGGGCAGATCATATCATCAGTCGGAGGATGAAATTGTCGCTTAGTAATCTCTGTAAAAATCCATAGATATTCACCGTGGGAGTCATGAAGAGACTATCGAAATAAAATATTTTCGAGCGAATCTCCGTCGAAACACCAGCTATGGCGATGCTGACGCCATTTTTTATACGTGGGTCTTCTTGCGGGTGTGCTTCCGAGCAGGGATGACAAATCCAAGTGACGATCACGGGGAATGAATTGAAATGCGACTCAACTATTAATGACCCTCGAGTTAACACATATGCAGTCTTTTTTCCCTGAACGGTTTCTGTGCAAATATATTCGCTGGGCCGGGGGGGATGGGAAGGGGGAGGAGGAAGCAGGCAAGCGGCCGGGGAAGTACCGGGGTGAGGTAATGTGGCGACAGGGGAGGAATGCCGGGGAGGAAGAGAGAGGGGGAGAGAAGGATGGAGAAAGAGAGAGGGGAGAGAAAAGTAAAAGGGAAAGACGAGGAATTCTCCGACTGCTTTTCGGAACGGACGGTTTTTTTTTTCTTCCCCGGCCTCTCCTCCCCTCCCCACCCACCTCCCTTTCACCCTCCTCGTGTCTTCCCTCCACCCCTCTCTCTAGCCTTATTTAAGAGTCGGCCCGAAGGCGATGGCAGAAGAAAGGCAGGACACGGCTGTGTAAGGTGGGGTACGGCGAGAGGGGAGTCCCTGCGTCATAAAAGGATAGAGAGGAGACGGCGGACAGGGGGAGAAGGGGAATGGAAAGAGAGAGAGAGAGGGAGAAAGAGGGGGGGAGTGGGGATGAGGAGGGGTGCATAAAACAAAGATGGCCGGCGCGTGAGGTGGGACGGAAGTGGTGGAGAAAGGTATGAGAAAGGAAAGGGGTGGACGAGGGGCAGCGGGTGGGTGGTGGGGATATGTGGGGGACGTAAAAAAAGGCGCCGGGGAGGAGGGGAGTAAAAGAGACAAGGTCGTGGAGACATTCGAGGAAATAGTGATCCCACGCAGGACTGGGGTATAAGGGGTAAACAGAAGGGACGAATGCGCCCGCGATACCTCGAAAATATTTTTGTCCGAGTTCATTTTCCGATGTTAAATTTCCACTCGCTAGGTTATGGAAAGAAACTTTGCAAACGGATCACTCCGGGCAGATTGCTCACTTCCTCTGTTTTCCATCCGCGTTCCTCCGCGTCGTCCCACCCATAGTAACTATCCATAGTCTTCTCCAAACCCCTAAAATCCGTCTTTCCATTTCCCAGCGTTCACTATCCCACCGGATCCCTGCAAAATTTAATCCCCTTGCCAATCGGTTTCCCTCCTTGGTCCTATCCTTCCTTCTCGCGAGAACCGTTTTCCAATCTTTCCTCGTCAAAACGTAACACCCTGACCCCCTCCTGCAGTACACACTCCCTTGATTCCATCTAACCCTCAATTTTGCCTGTAAATATTTATTCAATGCATTATTTCTCATTTATAATTTTGTTGATATTGTGTGTTATTTTTAGTTTTTATTTATTGTTTTTATACAACCAATGCAATAGGACTTTGTGCTGTTTTTGGATGTTTTTTAAAAAATCTGAATAAATAAATAAAATCCACAGATATAAACTTATTTAATGAGTAAACATGTTTCACTACACTGTAGCATCATCATCAGGACTAAATTGATTAATTTATTAATTAAACAATGTATTTATTTATTTATTTATTTATGTATTTATTATTTTTTTGTTTATGTATTTATTTATTTATTTGTTTGTTTGTTTGTTTGTTTATTTATTTTCAATCGCCCACAAACAGCACTAATAGGCCAATTACAGTGGGCACTATAACATTTTTTAAATAACAAGGACGAAACACACATCCATGCTCTAGGTGGAGATTGAAAAATCCACCTAGGGTATGGGATTTCAAAAATCAAAAAATTAATTACCGATACTCTCCCAGCAATTGGATTTTTATTCCATCTTTTTCCATTCCTCCATTTTGTTCCATCCTTCCTCCCATTCTGCCAAACCGGAGGTCGCGGGTTCGGATCCCGGTTAGGTCATGGATGTTTGTGTGATCCGTTCACGTTACAGAAAAATTGTCATGCGTCCACGGTAATTGGACTTGTGCAATGTGCTTAAAGGGAGGTTAGAAAAACCAAGCTACGTAGGCAGAAATGACCACCGATGTAAAATAAAATATAGGCCACAAAATACCAATGTGGAGATGTATTCTGTTTTGAATAGGGGGATAAAAGAATGGAACCAGTTGCCTGAAAAACTTTTCGAGCGCTTACCCGAAACTGTAAATTCATTTAGAAGAATATGTAAGATAAAAAAATTTATATTGCCCTTGGTATCTGGTGATTTACTGTTAAACTTAAGGATATATTGAAATTGTTAACTAATTGCATATATTGACTATTAATTATAGATACAAGTGTGCTTCCATTGTACTAATGTATGCGATGCTTGTTGCACGTCACCCTTGCCATTGCCACCCGGCTTCTTGCCCATTTGCAATGCATATTGTTAAATGAATAAATGGATAAATAAGCCGCGAGGAGGAAAACAAACTTTCCGCGAATAGTGTAAAAACATTTTACTGCACGTGACATAATAAAAAAAAAGATTACAGATGGCAGGGGCGGCGGGAGATGTAAGTCCGAAAATTGTATCGCATATAGACATTTCTTCATTCGTGTTGATGAGCGCATCACGCTTCTTGTTTTCTATCACGACAATTAGAAATTTTTCAGGTACTCGAAAGAAGTTAATTCTTGGATTTTCAGTGCCTTTGAAATATACGCGTGTAGCTTTAAACATTTCCTTTGGGGATTTTTAATACATGGCCATCAAACAATCCAATTCAAACAATCCACCATTTTCACACATTGGCATTGCTCACATTGACAGTTGTCAACAGGCACCAAAATACTGCACCGCAGAATTATTTGGTATCCTCCGGAATATTGAAACTTGCCGATATTCATAATGGGACGTACACACCATAACCGAGCGTGGGGCGCCGCATATCACAACGGACAGTATGCTGAAAAATTATGACTGCAAGATTCCATTCAGTCAGGCGAGCAAAACAAAACTAGACCGCGGACACAAAAAAGAAATGTTCGGATCGCCACGACTTCACTTTCCCTTATGGAAAATGAAGAGCCAGAGAGAGGTTGCGAAACCAGAGAGCTCCTGCCTGCCTGCATGTATGCGGGTGGGGATTTGTGCAGAAAGGAAAAAGCCCCGACGTGGCACGTGAAGCTCACCCGGCGACTCCTTCCGAGCATCACGTACACTCCAATAAGGCGCTGACGACGACACAAAATAGGTCAACGCCAGGGCCGCCCAGCAGGAGAATGACGGTCATAGACCGCTCACAACAAGCATACATAACAACTAAAAAAATGTCCATTCAAAGTGGAAGATCAAGACGAGAAACTACAT
>WURS02011139.1:0-12354 GCA_011762765.2 Rhinocypha anisoptera | reverse complement strand
GAAATTTTCTGTGTGGGCCATTAAGGCTCCCGCCTCCACCTTTAATTGAATTCAATTGAAATCGGGAAATTAAGACGAAGGCTCTTCAGGAGAGAATGAAGGAAAAAAGGCAAGGTTCCTGCTATGGTGAAGAATTCGTAGTGTTTATTTATTATTTGTTTTTTTTTTTGATTCTCGAGAAAAAAAAGATGAGGTCCCAATCCGAGATGCGCATTTTTCCCCCACCTTACTTCAAAGCCGCATTCATTCGTCCCGGGATGTGATCCCGACACATTTCTTTCTCTTGCTGAAAGATGAAATCCGTGCAATAAGATGTCCAGGAATCCTTTGGATTCTCTGGGAATTTTCCTAGGAAATGGAGGTGCTTCCACTTGCCCTATTTCCGGCGGATGGGAGAGTATTAGTTGTAAAAGGAAGGGATCTCTGACAAGATTATCCTCTCATCCGAGAGGTCTTCCTCCGAACCCGTTCTCACCTCCAACGGAAGTGACGAGGAATGCGATGATATAATTTCGGGTCGAGCGTCGTGGACAAAGGGAGGGTAAAATAAGAGAGCCAAATGCTTGATTAAATCGATGATGAAAAGTGGATCTCCGTCCCATTGAACATGAAGAGTAAAAAAAAAATAATTGAGATTCGTTCATAGGGCAAGGTTAGATTTTCTCTTAGTCATTAAGTACACGTGCCTCCTGGATTTGATAAAAAAGTTGTTGAAAAAAAAAAATTTGGACAGATACGAAAAATAACCCAAAACTACATTTTAGGGCCTGTATTTCTTCTTACGCTGAATGCGGTCACTGAATCTAGTCACCCCATTCCTCGCAAGTGCGTAGCTTACCTGCATTGCGTTAATTAAAAAAAATTTGCAGGCAACAAATATATCATGAAGATAGCTAATTCTTAGATAAAATGATAATTGTAATTTTATTTAAAATTTACAATATAATATAAACTGTGGGCTTTATGAATGCCGGAAAATAAAAAGTTTCATTTATTTTGGGTTATTTATTCTCATTTCCGTAAGAAAGTGCACATATTACCTAACGAGTCTTTTTTAAAACAAATGACGCATTCGTTATACATTAGTTTGACTAAATGAGAGAAAAATGTCTTAGAATAGATTTATTTTATTTCACTGGGGTTTTCTTATTACAAAGTTATTAGTGAGAAAGAAATTCGGGTGTGTACACGGAAGAGAATGAGACTTTCAAAGGGTCTAGCAAGGCTTTCTTTCCGTTATTACAGAATGCACCATTTATTTAACTTATGCAATTGCATGGGTTTTATAATGGTCACCTCATAATTTGCACTCTTTCTCTTTGACATTGTGGTAGAAATATTTAAAAAAGAATTAACTGTATTTATGTGTAAATGTCAACAGTATTGGGAAACGCATAATTTTAAAACAGAACTTTTATTTAAAAAGGGTACTACGTTGTCTTTAAGTCTTTTTAAATTCTGATACTGTAATAAACAGGTCATATAAGCTATAAAATACTATGGATGAATATATATTACTAAAAATCGACTTCATAATTTTTTTAGCATGTAAGTTTGGAAGAAAACAAATTTTAATGTTGGGATGGATATTTATATAAGAATACTACTATTTCATCAAGTAAGAATGGAACTTAATTTTTGTTCCTTAATTATTTATGAAGGAAGTCCAATCCTAGCCTTCAATGTATTTATTCATTTATATACTTCTATTTTTAGAATTGTATACTTAAATACATAATTTAAAATAATTCTGAGAGAAAAAAATAGTGACTTAGTGGTCTAGAATGTTTCAGCCTTTATAATTGACTTGTTAAACTTGACATTTTTACTTCCAATATTTCTCAGACCTATTGGATATTTAGGAAATGTTACAGAAGAGAAAGTAGATGGTATTAAGACCTGAAGTAGAATAAGAGCCCAATATGTTGACAAAATAGTAACTGATGTAGAGTTTGGATTTGAGTGAAACAAAATTAGACAGGGGACGTTGATCATTGAATTTAACTAACTAACTTTCGGGTTCGAAGAATTATTAACGAATTCAAGTTCCCAAAATTCCGCTCACATAACCATCTGAATAATCGCTAAATTCTTTGAATATCCCGGCACACCAAAGTATGCGGAATATATTGGTTAAATTACATCGAATTTTATTATTTGATGAAATGGATAAATTTGAACTATATAAAATTAAAAAAATATTAATCCAGAATGTTACAGAGCTATAATCTGAAACTAAGGTAATTCTTAACACTTTTATATGTTCTTACCTTGAGAACGCGTATGCATAGTTTTATTGTAATTCAAGACAGAACGCAGAATTATATAATCAGAGTAAGTAATAATTACCTTGCTCATTTCACAATTACTATACGTCTAGATATCGATCTGGTGAGAATAAAGCGCCGTAGAGAAGACCAGATCTTCAGCAGTTGTAATAGGTGTAATGATCTACCGTTTTCAAGTGGATGTGAGATGTACTCTCCAAAGGACTACTGTAGTCCGCCACACCCTGTCCCTCCTAATTTCTAGGCACTTCCAGTTACTGTAGATCCTTAGAATGTTCCTATTATTTTCTTACCCCATGCTTCTTTGGCTAATATTCTGTCTGTTATTACATTCTTCAACAGACCAGTATTCTTTCCATTAACGATAGCAGCTTCCCTTCCCTGCCACGCTTAAAGATTTTCGTTTGTTTTTTCTCGTTCCATTTCGTGCTCTCCATTATTCTTCACAGCAAAATCCCAAAAGGTATAAAACACTCTCGCATCTCCTTTATAAACGTTCCTCCCTCACATACGCATGCATCGAACTATGGCGACGTGCCATTCTAGTAGTTACATTATACAGCTGCCGACTGCGGAGTCTTTCTGTTTATGTTGGGGTAATATATCCGGACTCCCCTGAAATATCACGAAACGTATTATTTTAAGAGTATGAGAAGTTCCTGAACCACCGCTAGAAGCAAACGAAAATTAAGTAGTTCATGTGCCCAGCTACTGTGAACTTTACATTTTAATTGCACGAAAACCAGCTGAGTTCTATCCTCATTCATCAAATCCACCTTAGGGTTTTTGATGTTGGCGAGGATTAAAGTAACGAAATTCCTGTTATTAATTCGGTTGACGGATTTTCACTTTGACAGCTTTTATTGATTCATCTTTTGACACCGAGGGTTGGCCATCAATGCATTAATCTGTACTTCCTTATTTCAGCCTAGTGCACAGAACATAAAGGCGTAAACTCATTATCTGACACTGTGGACAGATGGAAAGTATTTTTCTAAGTTCTCGTTATGATTATCAACCCCTTGCACGATAAACCTTAGGTTAAATCTCGACGAGGATACCTCAGAATTCAATACCAACGTTTCTCTTCGGAATTCAATTTTTTATCTGCTAATTAAAACCTATTACCTTCACAAAATCATTATTCTATATAGATGTTACTTTATTAGATGGAGCATCATTATATCTTGGCGGCCTCGCAGTCATTTATTTATTTTTGATTATTGTGAGGAGGGTAGTTAGGAAGCACAAGAAAAACTCATGAAATTTCACGAGATTACAGAGTGATTTCTGGACTGAGCTTAAATTGATCTCTTACACTTATTTGGCAAGAGTATCTGCGAAGACGCATTTTTGTGTCCCAGGATTTCATAACGGAGGTATTTTTCTGCTGTAATTCCCTTTGAAATTAAGTGGAACAAAGAAATATGTTCCTTACCAAGTGGCGGTTCATGAGAAACATACTATGTTTACGAACGTTCCGGTGCAATGTGCCCGAGGGAAATTAATTATTGCGTCGCGGGCACCACTCTGTGAGAATGCTTTCCTTTTTACTTTTTTACTAATTTTCCAAGCAAAACACAAGTACCTTTTGAAAAAATATATAAAAGCGTTATGAGCGGTATGGGTAGAAAAATCTGTTCATTATATTATTAAGGGAGCTCTATCTATTTGAAGAGTAGCTAGTTTTCCATTCGCCATTGCCTAATTAATGAATGTAAAATCAAAGAGATACGCAAATGAGAAATTCACATATTGAAAACTTTATTATTATTAATAATAGAAATATATATCGTTGTTATATGGAGAAATTGAAAATGAACTTGCCTGTAATTATAAATTTAAATCTCATTATAGTAGACATAATCATGATTATCTATCAATCATTTTTGTTTGTTTCATTTGTAATATTCGGATAGTTTATTTAGAAATCAGAATAGTGTAACCTTATGTACTTGACATCGACTTCTTTTGAAAACTATTAATTTTCATTAACCCAATAATTTAAATTATTAATCACTATGAAATCATTATTAAATTACAATTCTTAATTGTTAATAAATTAAAATTATTTCAGTAAATTAAAAAGGTGATCACATTAAAAACTACATTTTTAAATTTAAAAAAAGTGTATTCATACTTTTTTAAAAAGAAAATTAATGTTTGCTCCTATAGAAAAGATTATTAGTAAAATTAACCTGTAAAGAACCCAAGGCTTAAAGTTGACGGAGACAGTTGAAAGGAATAGGAAGGTCTAAAATCAGAGGATAATTATCTGTATGGCAATGTTGTAAATAATTATTCGCGTGTCGAAAGAAGATATAGCACTTTTCCACCAAAAGATTGGTGGATAAGTGCTATATCTTCTTTCATTATAGTATGTTCCTTCCACTATATCAAGCCCGAATCTGTGATACATATTCGCATGTCATTGGGAAACACATCTCGTCGTATTTTATTTTACAAAATGTGCATTGAAAATATAGAAATTTTTTTGCGACAGAATCAAAACCCTTAGATAAATTTATTCTTCTTCTGTTCCATGAAGGGACGCATTGGACTACATCATTAGGGCGAAGTGACGTAAGAGTATGAAATTCTTTCGATAGGCCATGGATATTCATTGAATTGTGAAAAGCGTGACGTGCTTTGGATCCTCTAGCTATAGCAAAAGGCACGTACTCCATTTAAGTGAAGTAAATGGGAGTTACCTTATGGATCAAAGGTGAGCCCCCATGAGTTTCATTCGGTGGTCTTTCTTGGTGAAGGATATTGCGCCAGACGGTTCCCCGCCCCTCCCGTGGGCGACGTCGAGGGATTTTCAATGCGTACCCTGGATTATGGCGTCCGTTAACCAAACCGAAACATCCAAGCATGCGAAATGAATTACATCGTGTTTCTGAGCTGCTTTCGGAGTGAAGGGGACTATTACACTGGTTATTTGCAGGATTTCAGTCATTTCTTCACAAGAAACATCCAATTGGAAAACAGCGAACCATTGCCTCCAACCAACTCGATTTTTTAATAAATACATACATTAATTATTAATACACATTTTTATGTATTGCATACATATTTACCACAATTGTATGATACAAAATTCTTTCGAATATAACAGACAGAATTCTGAGTGGGAAATTGAAATAGGTAACAAAAAGAATTTAATTTTTATATACAAAATAAATCAACTTAATTTTAAAACGTCATATTATATCTATATATATATAGTATATACAAGTAGAAATATTACAAAGTTTACTTGATTTGCATAAATGTTACGTAATTTGTTACATCAGGATAATTCTGAGATAGATAATATAATGCAACCATTTAGGTCCTGACAAATGAAAAACACTTGGATATCTTTCCACAACTTACTCTACGGTACAACTAGTTTCGACGCATAGGTGTTATTATAAGGTACCTATGATGATGCCTATGGGTCGAAACTAGTCATACCGCAAATAAAGTTGTGGAAATATACCCAGTGTTCTTAATTTTTCAAGATGAATTTCCACGTAGTCAAGCCTTAGCCAATCGAGTTCATTTAGGTTCTCTCAAGCTATGAGATTGTCAAGAGATTTGCCTCAATATGTGGTTAAATAGATCTCTAGAAGTTTTTAAAAAGATTTAAAATCACTGTTTATTCTTTGCAACCAACAAACTGGTCATATAATTTTATTATGAATTTATCATTCTGCCGAGGTTCCTAAATCCCATTACTAATGAATTTACCGACTTTTGTATAATATAATTGAACATTCTTTCACCGTTTGAATTATTTGGAATTTGGTACATAAAATTTCTTTGGCTAACGTCGAACTATTTCATGGAAAAAAAGGAGATAATATTATAAATCTACTTATATAATAATTAGTAATTACCATATATTATTGTAACTAATTTAAAGGCAATATTAACATTAAATGACATATTATTAATAATATAATATAATAATTATGTAAGTATAATAATTAATATATAAGAAACGATTCTGTTAAGAAAACTCCACTTAATCATGAACCCTTTTCCGCGATGGCTATCCAAAATCAGTACATATATTGCAATCAGAAAACAGACCCTTCTCGTTATTCAGCAAACACTCTTCTTCTCCTTATATCGATAAATTAGTTACCGGCTTAAATTGATTGCAAGAAATTCTAGGTTGAAAGTGTGAAAATATACACCATAAGTGAATTCACGTACGCGAATTCACGTGCTCATGCGAATTCATTCGTGAACATCAAGAGTTAAACGTATTTATTTTTAATTTCGAAATGGTGCAAAAATTGCCTATGATATTATCCTTCCGTTTTTGTTGAATGACCTCCTGCGATAAAATGATATTCATGGCGGTTTTATTACGTTGTTGCCAGTTCAGTTCGGGACAGTGTCAGTTTTGTGAGAATTTAAGTTAATTTTTGCGATAATGGAACTTGTTCAATTCGTTCAATTGGTATAATTTGAGAAAGGTGATCCCAAAGAGATGAATGTAAAGAATATTATGGAAAGGGGGACTGAATTCCCGAGAAGTGTTTTGTAAGTCCATCATCAACGGTCGACAAATCAAATTACGACTTACAAATTCTACTTAAATTGTTTTTATTTTGGCTAATCAAGAATGTGCGAATATTGTGTTCAACCAGGAAAAATTCTATCCATGCTATTATACTCTCCTCTTTTTAGTAATTTGACTTTATTCCGAAGATTTCACAAATTAATGTTATATTTGTTTCGTTTTAACAATGCTTTTCATAGGAAAATTGTTCACTTCTCCAATTAATGTAACCGAATAAATTGACTTTGCGCATGCGAAGTCATCTTAAGTCACAATTCAACCGAAATGTTTCACTGTTAAATTTCAGTATGATAATATGAGCATTGCTATTTTCTGCTACAAAAAGATGTCATTTAATAAATGCATGAAAAACCTTGAAGCATTAAATAGTAAAATATTTGATGTTGTCAAGTGAAAATAAAATTTTTGGTTGAAAATTCTAGTTTTTTAATCTGACCTTCGAGTGACATGCGACTTGTATCTATATCGGCATGATTAGCTTCGTGTTTCTTGTCTACTTTGTGTTACTGAATTGACGTAATGTGCTTTTATAATATTTAAAGACGCATAAATATGTATTAATGTTTTTTAAAAATAAATTATTTTGTGTCATTAAATTTAAGATCAAATTGAAATAGGTACCGAATTACTTTGTTTTTCTGATAAAGTTATTAGCTTTATTAGAGTTTAATGTGAAAGGTGAAAAATTATACACTTTCGTGACAGATAAGTGATCCTCGACCTCATTGTTCAAACGAAGTTTCTATTGTTCACGTCAGGTAGAGAGGTTAATAGTCACAGTCAAGGGAGTCACAAAACCGGCCTTTGAAGGTTCGTCGGTTTAACTCATATTCGCGAGTGATCAAACATTCATTAATTTCCTAACCGAGAAATTGATATGGTTTCCTAGACATTCTTCGTATCCGTGGATGTTTTTAAACGAATTGAAAATATTCACAAGAATGAGAATTCCACAATTCCTTGTGAATGTGGGCGTATTATTCCGAACACGTCCTATGCGCTGAATTCCGTTTGTTCGTGCTTTTGCACCGTGATGGTGTATGTGCAAGTATTCAAACAGCAATTACGGAGAATAGAACCTTCGGTGCGGCTATGGTACATTCAAGTAATTCTGCTGAGATGTGGTCGTGGCACATCTCAGATGTTAAAAGATGTTTAAGTTACATAATCGTTTGTCAATAATAACTATACCGTAAATGAATTGGAATGCCTATAATCTTTTCTTCGATAATTCATAAGTAGCTTTGGAAATGGGAATTATAATTTCCACATAACACCTAAATAATTGGCGATAATTAATTAGGTATTCTTTACTTATGTAGTTAAAAATTACCATTAACACATAAAGATAATTATATGCTGCCAATAATTAATGAATCTACATTAAGCATAATGTTGTTAGAATCATGTTTATTGTTTCTAACCCTCCGAGTAACAGAGTGCAACTGACGCTCTGGTTTGCCGATCGATTCTTGAAATACCTATTCTTTACAAATAGTGGAATATACACATGTAAAAAAAAACTGGTTCCGAAGAATCACGAAAGATATAATAAGTTCGTAAATAAATAAAAATTCGTAATTGCTCAGGCGTGGAGTTTTATTCTATACATAACAGGCAGGGGGTTACTTAATGCAGAGAAAACGATATATATATATATAATAAGATGGAGTTGTGAAAAATTATAAAAATACACCAAAAAGTTCATTAATAAATAAAAACTTTGGAAGCCCTAAACCGGTGGAAGGGTCTAATTGGAGACATACTGTGGGAAGGCAGCTTAGCGTGTGGTTTATTTAAAAGGTCCATAGAGTGGTAAAACAGAAGAGGTAGACAAAATAAAGTTTTCTGGGCTATTTCTTACTAATATTATTGTTATACCATTAACCATAATTAAAATACTGACTTATATTCCCCCTCGAAGCATATTATTAATTTTTCAGAGAATACGTCACGCTAAAAATACATTTCATGGAATGAAACAACCTATAAAGGCTGAAAAATGAAGGAATGTGTTATTTATTAAGTTTTAGACCTTTCTATTCAATATGATAAATTTTTTTATGAAGTAAGAAAATCTTGTTTTACGAAGGATTCCGGTTTTGATAATAATGTCGCCTGCTTTTGAATAGAGCAGTTAATTAACTAATGTTGAGATTATGAATTGATTGAGCTGTCCAGCTAAAAAAGTACACCGATAAAAAGAGAAGAAGGAATTCTCCATCTGTAAACCGAATTTGGC
This sequence comes from Rhinocypha anisoptera, assembly GCA_011762765.2. Classification (NCBI taxonomy): domain Eukaryota; kingdom Metazoa; phylum Arthropoda; class Insecta; order Odonata; family Chlorocyphidae; genus Rhinocypha; species Rhinocypha anisoptera. Next base: position 3,245 of record WURS02011139.1, on the reverse strand, counting down.
CAATTTTATGATTACTCGCAAACACAAAATAGTGTGTTGGTATAGAATAACTACCGCCATTTCTCTTCGATACAAAAAGTCCGCGTTTCAAAGCGTTAAATTGTATAAAATAAACATAAAAATATACATTATAAGCGTCTACCCTTCTTCTAAAATTGAGTGCATAACTAACGCAAATTAAACTGCAGTTAGAACTACATATATTAAGTAATTTATTACTGTGGGAGAAAGAAAGTTCTTTGGTGCTCGAGAGAATAAGGTGCTTAGTAACCAGATCCCATTTAAGACATGAAAACAGGAAAAAATAAAGCCTTCTAAGGAAAAATGCTATGTATATATGTTCTTCGAAAAAATAATGAAATAGAATATCTTCATAAATTGACCAGGGATATGTGAATGTAACGGTAGCTAATCCGTGTTAATGATACTCCAAAAATACAAAGAAGAGATTCCCTCAACAAAATGTCATACCGCATCATGACAAAGTAGTATTTGTTCGGTTTTATCACGAACTCCCTGAATGTCTTGCAAGGGGTTTTAGTATTTGCGACAGACGTCTCCACTTAAGAGTAGGGGGAAAAGATCGCCTTTTGAGCATACTCTACGCGGAAAAATTGACGCAGTATTGCGGCGACGCCTCAAAGGGTATGCGATGACTCAATAGAAGCTTGTGCCCCGTTCGGTTTAAGACCTATACTCCTCCACGTTGCGCTGACTACAACTCTTGAAATATACCACTGGTTGGAGAAGAGAAAAATTCCGGCTGGATAGCCCTGGGATTAGAGTGCTCTCTGGATAACCCAAAGGCTTTGGACTCGAGTCCCACCTTAAGCATGATTGTGGATATGTTCAATTCTGTTTTTCCTTCAGTTTGAAAGGTACTACGTAAATTAAGATAGCTGTCGACGCACCCTGCGAACAAAAAAAAAATACTACTACTAAGAGAAAAATACAAGACAGTTTTTATTATCTTATACCCCTTGCCCTCGATAAAATTTTCCGCAAAAACAGTTTTTTATAAGATTTAAACGGTTATTAAAAAAAACCTGAAGCCAACCGGTCTGTAATTTACGAGACCACTGTTAAAAATCTTGTAATTTTGAAAGGGTATCATTATACTATCATAATATTATGCTACTTTCATATACACTCAATTGTAACGAATCACTTCAATATTCCACCTGCCTGTCATCTTCATCAATATTTATTTACATTTTCTTTTCGCGTTGCTAGGTGGCGTCGTTGTCGCAATTTCGTCTGCCATTATCCGTTTCATAAAATGATATTATGTAAAAAAGGACCAGCTTCATTTGATAAAACTTTTTATAAAACTCGCTTTAAAATATGTATCGTGAGCAAGCACAGTTATAAATAATATATACCCATAAAATACAAGCGAATTTAAAAGACTAATTTTTATTTTATTTAGAGACGCAATATTTTACCGCAAGCAACAAGGCAAGGGAAATGAAGCAAAAGAAGCCTTTATAACCGCTCAAAATGGAGTGTAAATTAACGTGCAATTACCAGAAATGTTAATGTCAACCCTCAAGTTATCAATGTCAGTTTTTCCTAATTTAATTTATAGGGGCAGGTAGGTACTGTATCTGCAATGTAGCACATTCTTCTACTGAGATACTGTCAGATGGTGGAAACGATTCGGTTCGTTTGCGGGGATTTAGGTGGAAATTAATCCTTCAAAAGCTTTACGTCCGTAAAGGCTTATCGTAAATGTGGCGAGGTCACTTTGGGGGCTTGACCGACCTCTGCTGAAAGGAGGAAGCACGACGCGTCGACCACTAGAGATGCGTCAAGAATTCTTCGCGCTGCTCAAAACCACAGCGCTATCTCTTCCAATGGAGGGCCATTAGACGAGGGAGGAGGAATGCAGGGGAGACTTTGTAGAAGTGTACACACATGCGAAGTTTATCTGAGGGGAGGGAGAGCTGAGGTGTGATGCGGAGATACCTCCGACTAAGCGAATGCCGGTAAAAATAATTAACGTCACTGGTGACAAGAGAATAGAAGGTCAGAACGAAGATAAAATTCCTGGGGAGTCGAAAATTCTTTATTAAATCATATAGTGCTACAATAAACACTTCTAAGGTCGGTTTGATAGGTAGGGATATAACTCAGCACAGATATATAATTACATAATTTTATAGTTGAAAACTCACACGCACACATGTACAGAAAGAACACTTAAAAGAGCTCACATGCTGAAATATTTCAGAGCAACTTACTCCTTCTTTGGTCTTAGAGAAATAACGGCGTTGAAGGAGAAGGGGAGGGAGTAGCGGGGTGAATGGGAGAGAATATCTAATGGAATGATGTGTAGAGGTTAATATTCAAACAGGGGATATTAAAACTAAGGGAAAAATATACGTTTTCAGGTCAATATATATACACACAAACACTTACACACACCTGAAGGAAAGCTCAGTGGAGCAATGTATATGGGTTGCAACGGCACAAATAGTACATGAAAAACACAGAAAAAGAGACAATAGTTCTCTGTCACTCTTCGGCCTCTCCCCTTCCGCACCCTCTCATGGCCTCCCTACATCGCCCATGGCACTTGACTCAGCAAAAATGTCATATACTATCTCCTCTTCTGAAACCTCTGCCCAAAAATTTTACATGGACGAATGCACCACTCCTTTATCCGTAAGGATGAATAACCATCGCTTTTCCTCGAAATCAGCCCAGTTCTCTTCACTCCCAGTCCCCAAACACTCCGCCTCTCACAACTTTTCCTTTGACAAGTGTTTTTCCCTTTCTATACTTGAAACTCTCTCATAATTCGCATCCAGCATAGAGGTAAGAACCCGCGAGCTCTCCTACATCCTCGTATTCAGAAAAATTGAAAAGCCCGGCCTTAACATCCATCACTAATAGAGCAGCATTCTCTCTCCTCCTCCCCCCACCACAAATTCCCCTTCCTCTCCTCCCCTCTCATCGCCTGCAGAAGAAGCCAGTCTGCTTACAGATGAGAAAGGCTAAACATGTAGCCGAAAGCTCCGGTTTTAAATAGTGTCTCTCTGTTTTTTTATATTTTTCATGTACTGTTTCTGCCGTCGCTAACTATATATATGTATATATATATCGTATATATATATATATACATATGTTTAGTCATCATCTATTTATTTATTTTATTTATTTATTTACACATTGCAAGTCGGCTACAAGCCAGGTGGCAATGACATGAATATGGCCCATGTTCAACAATTAATAAGAAAATA
>WURS02011130.1:0-12354 GCA_011762765.2 Rhinocypha anisoptera | reverse complement strand
AGCAACAGAATAATGATGGTGGTGAATCATCTGATGATGATGGTGTTGAAACAATATGTGAAATTCCCAGCAGTAAGACTCTCGCACAAGCATTAGGAGTAATAAATTCGTTGTACATCCCTAAAAATGATTCAATTAATGATGTTAAGGCCTTAAAAATCGTGGAGGATTTTGTTACCAAACACTGAGCAAAAAACTTTAGGCAAGCCACAATTGATTAATTTTTTTCATGAGTTAAATGATTTCTTTGTTGTTCACATTTTGTAATCCAGTGGGCCAGTGAATTTCTTTTTTCAAAGGGTCAACTATTTTGTTCGTTTGCATGGCTTAATGGTAATTAAATCCATGAAATGTTTTTGTAGCACTATTTTTCGTACATTACATGACCGCATATTATCATGGCTCGTCCTTATTTTCCCGTTTCTGAAGAAAATTCTCCCACAGGACACTGGACAGTCGGACGTAAATTGACTGGAAGGGCAATTTTTTTAAATTTCTTCAACACAGGCATGTGTGTGCATACATTAAATGAGTCATGATGATGGTGGTTAAGAGTAGCATAAAAAATATTTTCATGACAAAATAAAATTTTATGTACCTATAAAAATATTATTGTCGGTCAAACCAATATTCTTTGTTTTTTCATGAATGTGTAGGTTTCGATGCGGTGCCATTTTGTCCGTATAGCCCATCGATCGGAATAAAAGAACATATGTAGCGGTGAGCTAGACTTGCAGACAGGGCAGGGAGAGGTATTAGTTGAAGGTCAGACTGGTAGGAAGAGACTGTCAAACAACAGGAGGTCCCGTTTTCCTTGACAAGCAAGTAAAGGGAGTTCAAAGTCAGAGAAGGGAGGGGGAAGCAAACAAACAGGGGGAATCTACTTTTCACCGGCTCTAACCCAGTGAGATGGAGATCACATCCGGTGGTCTCATTTTACTGTGTTGGCCTTAGCTTATCTCACAAATAGTAGTCCCAGGAAGACAGACAATCTCTTGAACCTCCTTTTGTTTATGGAATCGTAATTGTTAACCGTAGGTCATACCTTCTCTATGTTTGTTCACGAAACGTTGCCAAAGATACTACCGATGCTTGCCGTAAATTAGTTACCTGTGCTTGAGTTTTGGTGACAATATTTGAATTTTTTTAAATGAAACGATCTATTTTCAATGCAATCGTGGATGGATTGATACAACTACTTAATTTTCTCCCACTTTAGGTATCACTAAAAATGCTGAAATGGGTGAATTTAAATGACCATCGGCCATAACGAGTGTGCGTTATAACGAGAGATTTTTCGTCATTTATTAGCTCTCGTTATAGCGGACTCCTAATGTACTTCATCGAGAGATGTAGTGTATACAACTTTGTCCCGGATACACTCAAAACTTAGCTAACATACGCAATGCCAAAGCCAGTTCCCCAACATTTGTCTGGTGAATAAATAAAAGTGGAAACCCAAAACCGAAGGACTACTATCATGTTACATGAAGCTGGAGAGACAAAAAGCATTTGTATACAGGCTATGAGTTAATGGAAACAAGAGCCAGTAGGCAATCCTTAGCTATAGAAAAAACTGGTATTGGTATTCCATCAATATTCAAGTCAATAGAGCCACAACTTCAATCTTTTAAAGGAGTATTTCATCTTTCAAATAAAAAATGATACTGCTATATTAATGACATTTATTACAAAAGAAGTGAGATAAAACCATGTTAAGCCAAAAAATATTACAACAGGCTATAATTTACATGAACAATGATAATTAATACCTTATGCACTTTGCTTAATGAAATTTGATTTAGGTGTACCTTTCACTTTGGGAGTGGCACCATCTTTCTGCTTCTTTTTCTTGGCAGAGACTGTTGGCGTTCCCTGTAATGAACCAGAAAAATTATAAATATTCTCTATTTATATAAATTCATCTTGCATTCTCACCAAGTAATACGATTAAAAAGACACCAGCACACTACCAATCTGTCATAAACTAATGCATACAACTATTAAGAGGCTGAAGGGTTCATCAACTCCCAGGAAGATGAGCCCATCATGATGCACCACACAACGAGGAGACACTACCACATACTCTCTTGATATTTTATTAGCTCCGAACAGCATTTCTCACTTTTCATCCATTCATAGTAGCAAATGATCACTGTCCAACTTAATAAAATATTTTACAGGTGACTTGTCACCTGAATATGCAAAATCCTTATTAGAATATCCATAACAGACAGAATTATGTACTTTTCCACAAAAAAATGTTGAAAAGTACATTATTCTTGCCATTGTAGATGTTAGAAACCTCCGGAGTGAAGCCTGAGTGCAATAAATTCATCCATATCAGAATAAAGGCAGCAATGTCGGGTGAGATGTTGTGGGACAACATGCCAGACACAGTGGTAGTATTTCTGTTTATAGGGTACTTCAACGACCATGGTTATTTTGCACCTCTTCAAATTCAGAGAAAAAAGGTGTAAAGGAATTAGGTGATGATGTAGTAAAGCTAAGAATCCATGGTCGTGCCAAATAAACTATCATGTGGAAATAGCAGCGTTAATTCCTTTACACCTTGTATGAAGGATTTCCACAGTTATGCCTGAGACTGTGTCGTATATCAGAGAAAAAACTTTTTCAAAAATCACAACACCGATATCCTAGGTGGGATTCAAACCCACAACCTTTGGGTTAGCTGACGGACTCGCTACCCCCAGGCTAACCCCGTCAGCATGTTAGACAGGAAATATTTTCGACAAAGTGGCACCAACATCAGGTAGATCTGATGATGACATTACAGCATTAAAACACATCGTACCTAATAAATCTTTGTGACATTGAGGTTTATTTCTTGTGTCATTATTAGGAAGTGTGAGCATTAATGATGTAGTAAAATAGCCTCAATATGTAGTTAACTGCACTTCAGAATAAACAAAATTAAGTAACAAAAAAAGAAGGCTTGCCATCTCAGACATGAAATAAAGCAAGGATGCTGAATGTTAAAAAATAACGAAGATGTGTGATTTTAAGTAGTAATAATTAAGAATTTGCTCAAACGCTTTTTTTTTACTCACTGCTTGACAAAAAGAAGTGGCCTTCATGTTCAAAAGTTCAACGTCTAATTCACACAATTCAAAATGAAGAAGACAGCTGAAACAACACACTGACAGGCTGTCATACATTTTATGCTAACTGGTCCAAGGGCTATGAGGTTAATGAATGTTGAAGACAGTGGCAAAAAGATTGTGCAGCTTAAGTTACAATTATGGCATGGTACAGACTAGGCAAAACATTGAGGACATTCACAAATATTAATGGAAATAATTGAAACTGCAAGATATGCAGGACCCAGCAAAGTGAAATACATTATTTATCAATTGGCCCCCTAAGGCACTCTCAATAATGCCTAAATATTATGAAATATATTAGCTGAAAGACAGGAGAACACAATTTTACGACTGCTGTGATCATCCATGACTTGGCAAAGAAAAGAAAGATTTTTATAAGTCCAATACACAAAGGCAATGAAAATATATGCAAAAGCTAATAGCTGGGTACATATATTAGTTCTTAACCAGTCTTACAAAATAGAAGCTAGGAAAACTCAACAAGAGATAATGTAATGCCTAGGGTATCGACATTTACTTAGATTTGAACCAAAACTTCCCAAATATTTTTAGATGTGCTACCGGCTACAACTCAACAATGAATTTTGATAGCAACAGACTTAGGTCATTATTCACACGAAAAAATCTCAATATTAAAAGAACACCTAACAGAAAACAGATTTGAACAAGAGAATATGGTAGAGAGCCAAGATAAGTATTTTTACAAAATAATATTTTAAAACCATAAAATAACAACATTTAGTTGATAGAGAAACTTGAGGTAATTAGACAAGTACATGCAAAAGTCTTTGGTCAAATGCAATACAGCAGAACCTGGTTAGTACCCTTTCCAAGGGACTGCAAAAAATGTACATACTAACCAGGAAAGTAAATATAGAACCTCAGATACAGTAAAATCCGGTTTTCACGTTTATGGGCAAGGAGTTTATATCTGTGTTATTAGAGGAAACAATAAAAACCCAGTGCTTGACTTGATTAAACTAAATTTTAACTTATTTACGGAATACAATAGAAATTGGTGTTTGATCATTTAAATGCATTGATATGTGCACTTCAAGTAACTCTTTTGCGATGCATAGGTAGGCATGTCGAGATAAAATTCATTACAAAGTTACCTACTACCCCTGCCACTAACAAAGAAAATAGTCAACGTAATCATTTTAGGGGACATGGTGACAATTAATTAAAATTTAGACTATGCCGGCAGTTTATCCGAAACCGCATTAATGAGAGGTGCATTATAATTTTGCTGTAGTTGCAATCGGTAGTAAAAAGTTATCAAAATTACAATTATTTTCCCAAGTTCTCTTATTTTTCTTTTCACATTAAACAAAATGATCGCCAAATTGCAGAATCAATGAAAGTAACTAAGTTTCTTACATTGCTTTCCAGAGATGTAATTTCATCACAGTCTAGACTTTAGTTTATATAGACTGTGATTTCATCTAAACGAAGTCACTTCACTTTGATTCATTGATGTAAATTTTGAGGATAGTTAAGGAGGAAACGTACTAAGGTGAAAAGTACTAACCACGTTCCACCATATATATATTTAATATCAATTTGTTAACATGATATTTTTTATTCACACTCCATACACTTCTAGGGTAAGTAAAATATTTTATGTTTCATTTCCTAAACAATTTAATAAAAAATTATTTATTAAACAAAATAATCTAGCCGATAGTGGCCCATGGCACATTTTGCACATACCCCTAGGGCCGATAGATCAGCAGCTTGCACTTTAAGGTTTAAGCAATCTCTCAAGTTAAGAACTAAAGTTACCCGTATCCTAAGCATCCATACAGGTTTAAACACTCGAGCATGGAAGGACTGGTATTACCCATGCATTGGTTTTAGGAAACCTCGATATCTTTCTGTGCACAGAGCCAGTCACGTGAGAATTTTATCAATTCGGGCATGACTTTACGGTATTCACTCACACTTACCACAAAAAAATGATTGAACCTGATGATAACCCACTTTATGTCGAAACCTCTGGTCTAAAACAAATTTAAAACTCCAGTGGAATTTAAAAAGTTTACCACCTCGTCATTAACACTAACTTTTATCACTGTTGTGACAGGGCAATAAATTCAAATTCAGGACAAAGTCATCTTGCACAGCACACCACCTTATTACACTGTTGTTTTTCTCAAAGTTTAGATGCGGTGATTTTCAGTTTTATCATTCTGCCCCCACCTTCTATATCATTGTTTTCCTCTCGAAACTTATTAAATGTAATACTTGAGTGTTTGTGGCCCTAATAATTTTTTTAGGGTACTTAAAAGGTCAGCAGAAGAGGAAAAAGAATTTTTTGGCAGAACTGATCTGTAAAGAAACCTAAGACAGAACTTCTGAATTTATAGTGAGGAAAATAATTTAGGACCCAATGTGTCCAAATTGAAGCGGGCGATATTGAGGACTTAGACGTGACCTCTGTGTATGTGAAAGGGATGAAGATGTGATGGCGAACCATAATGAAGAAGCAGAAGTAAGGTATTGGATGTATGTCACCACACAAATTGAAAAAATTACAACAGAAAATGTAGTTCATAATATAAGCAAGAGGTCGTGGTAGCCCAGTGGGTAGAAAGCTTGGCTACTGACCAGGGGACCTGCGTTCAAGACCGGGTGACAACCCACCGGACACCTCCAGTTAAACCCAAGCTGCGTGATTTTTCGGGTACCACATCTTCGTGGGAAACCATAGGTGGCACAGGGAAATGAACTGGCCCCCTACCCTGATGTGTGAATTCCCACATGCCGTGGGATTAGTACTAGGTGAGCTCAACCCTCACTTAACATACCTACCTTCGGGTTGATCACTGTGGTGGTGAATATAAGGAAAGTAACCGACAGTTCGTGAAATATATAATAGAAGGAAAAAAAAGAGGGGAAGACCGCACGGGGACGACCGAGGGACAAATATATAGGGCAAATTATCAGACTTTAGAAAGAAGACCTACCAAGGGGTATGAGAACTTGCACTGGATAGGAAATGATTGAGGGTTGCAGTCAACCAATCTTGGGATTGAGGTACTGATTATGATAACTGACTGTAGCAAAAACTGACCTTAAAAGTCTTGGTCACTTGTGACCCAGGTCCATACTCTGCACAAAGGCAGCGAGATTAGTACTTGGGAGTGTTAAAACTAACATTCATATATTCTATATTATCAGGCATAACTATGTGGAAATCCATTTCTGAGAAAAGGAATAACGTACTTCGTATTTTTCCACTTAATTTTTAAACTGGTACAACTACGCCGGCTGGGTACCTGATGATGATGCCGTAGCGTTGAAACTAGTTGTACCAGATTAAAAATCAAGTGGGAAAATACGGAGTACGTTATTCCTTTTCTAACATTCATATATATTATCGTTTGAATCTCACACCAAGCAAACACTTTTGATGGATGCATACGTACATTGACCGACTCGTTCTTCTTGTCACCGCCCTTCTCCTGGCCTTCCTTCTTCATTGGAGTCGCCTTCTTGGTCGCCTCCTTCTTCCCACCAACTTCCTTCTTGCCCTTCTTCATCTCCACAGACACATTCATGCCCTCATCACCTGGAAGAGTCAAACGAGGGCCAATGGTCATACCTAGGACAAGTGCCGGACTTTGGTAATACACTTGTGATTATTTTGCTGCAAACATATTAAATGACAAGATTTGACTGTTGGAATAGAGCAGATAATACTGTGGGATTCAATAAGTGAATGAAACACCCCTAGGTATCCCTCCCAATGCTGAGTTTATAAGCACAGATAATCAAGTATGCAAAATCTGTCACATGGAAAGGTACAAAAGAAATTATATTTTCATTTTTCCTCTATTCTTTCAAGTTCCGTTCAAGTTCACATGCACCTTTCATAACAAGGTGCCACTTAAGAGATAAAACCACTAACAGAAATTAATAGTTTAGCAGCATGAAACATTTAAAAATATTATCCTCATTTTACAAATGAAATCATTTTGTGAAAAAACATTAGATTCCACAATTATGGCCGCCGTTGTGACATTGTTTACTGTTCCTTGGTGGAAATGCTTCTGGCTCCGGTTGATAGTAAATTTGGTTTTGGTCTTACATTAGCTTACAGAAATGCCTTCCAAAGCATATTTTTCACTGGACCCCAATAACAACAAAACGTGCAGTTTGTCTCTACAGTAGTGTAAAATTATCACGTGGAAATGCCTAGTCTACTTCGCTGCTATTAAAAAATCTTATGCTTAAAACATAATTAACAAGAAGTATGAACAAGAACAAATGCATTTAGAAGAAATCGCAGCCTGATTGTATTATTTACATATTATTTTTGTTGTAAGATTTTGTTCATTATGTAAATCTAGCATAAAACATAGGATTGGGAAATTAGTGAAATACAGGTTCCATATTCGAAAAAACCTGGATCCACCCATCCCTAATTATCACTTATACACACTTTAAAGGCCAATCATTTGATTGGCCTTTAAAGATTGTATGCCAAGTGCCATTAATACTTGAATATATAAAGAAACTATTTTCAAACAATGATAACCCTGCCCCGAAGGCACACCACAACATCAGCAAGTGGATTTGCACCAACACTCACTGTCGTCATCTTCATCACTGTCAGAAGCAGCCTGCTGTTCCGCCTCCTCGCCAGACTCCTCTGATGACTCATCGAGCTCAAAATCCTCGTCGTCTTCATCAGAGTCCTCTTCTGTGGAAATCAAAACACCCAGAGTGAAACAAACAGAACAAAGACAAGAGAAAATTACTTGCTTCAAAGATTAGCTGGTGGGACACAGAGGGAAAACAAGGGGACCAAAACAGCTTGATGTAAAATCTTGACATAATTTCAAACATTATCAGCTGGGACTATCACCAAGTGTGTGAAATCAAATTTTTACAAAAACCGATCTACATAAAATCAAGATTCTACCATTTTTTTTAGAATAAAAGCATTGAACCAATATCTAAATTACTTTTACATGTATGCTTATGCTGGCTCCACTTTAAATCTTATTCCACACACACTCAGAGAATAACTCTTAGTCATAACTTAGTCACAGTCATTAGTAACTATTCTTGTTGATGTTACTCTCTAAATTATTAAAAAATAGTTGTAACAATTCAAGTCCTACTGACCAACAAATTCTGGTAACTAAATATTTCACTGTGGCCTCTAAATGAGACCAATTAATGGCTAATTTGAAATTTTTTACAAAAGGTAAGGTGAAAGAAGTAACAGTTTTTATCTTAATTTCACCCCAATGAAGATTTATCATTATTTAATAAGTCTCTTTGTGAAGGCCTGGGCCAAATAAATAGTTTTATTGGAAAGGAAACCATGGGAATATTAACAGGAATTCATTCTACTCTTTAAATAAACTAACTTTCCCTGTGTCCTACACCTATTCTACCAATTTTCCAGACAAATGCATTGCTTCAATAGAAAAGATTTACATCTGATGGCACAATACAGATTTAAGCCGGATTTATCACAACAGCTCACCTCCAACAGAGCTGTCCAACTTTGGTTTCTTGTTCTTGGAAGACTTCTCTTCGATCCCCCGCTTCATTGCCTTGGTGGCCATTGCCTTCAGCCTTTCCTTCGCATCTGCAATTAGACAAAGTCGAATCATAAAGATTGTAAAATATTTGCAAAGCAAACAATGAAATCCGAAAACACAAGGACAAAGGCAGGTTGTAGATGTCACCCTTAAAAAGCACTCGCCACTTGCGTTCCTCACTCATTGAACCAAACAACCATGGGATTGATTTATGCTTTTGCCTCATAAAAAAAAGAAAAACATTTCAGATGTCTGGAGACAAAAAGAAATAGTCTATTAGCCGTTTGGATGTATCAAGTGAAGTGCAATCAATGATCTATCATAAAAAATGTGGCCTTCTACCTCCAAATAAAATGTATGATACCCCAGCCATGCTACACTTTCCATCCGCCCTTTTGTCCCTTGACCCTCTTCACCCACCCACTCTTCCCCATTAGCCCCACACATTCACCCTCCACTTTTCCCCCCTGCCATTGGCTACTGGTAACTGATTCTCCTCCTCTACCCCTACCCATCCCCCTTTCATACATTTTTCTCAGTGGTTTATTAACCATGTACCTGAAGATGCCATAATGGTAAAACTAGTTGCACCAAATTATAAATCCTGTGGAAAAGCATGATATTAGTGATCGTAGCAGACATCACTTCGTTTAACTCCTTCGTGATGAGAATACGTAAATGAAAACAACTTTCTGTTACATAAATATGTTCTTTACTACGATCGGTTTTGATACGGAGAATAATTTAATATATTTTGTGGGATAGTAAAGTGTTTTAAGTTACTTATTCTCAAGTCATCATTGGTAATTCAATCCGGAGATTGGGTTACTGCAGCCAGGGCTGCATTATCTATGGATATGTTAATGTGGTAGTTTTCCCATCACCTTCAACATTACAGTACTGAGGCTGATTCCATGAATTTCTCTCTCGCCCTCAGCTGTGGCATTTGATGCTGGACCGATCATCTTGACCACCATCAATACCCTCTGGTGAAACTGCTGTTCAACCAGAGGTGTATTGTGTATCAAAGTTGTAGGCACTGGCCTCAAAATGCGGTGTAAATTCAAGCCGAGAAAACTTTTGTTATCTCCTAGGCTCAATCCAATGACCTTCAATTCCATAGTCTAGCCTTAGGCTACCTCTGCCTATTCTCAAGTATGATTCTTTTACTCCAAATTTGGATATTCAACCTCCAGCACTTCATGTGAATATTCTCCATCTCAGTTGTCTCAAAATGCACATGAGAAAATTGTCAGGACACCTCTCCCATCTCTTCATCCTCTAAAGACAACCAATTCACCTTTATATAAGTCTACCCCAGAGCAATTCTTTAGACAAGGGATTTGAAAATAAAAGACTGGAGGATTGCCGTGGAGAAAAAAGGAAAGTCTCATCTCACAGGAGAATCCACTTCTATGCTTGGGTATCTTACAAAATCAGAGGTGAGGTTGATATCATGGAGGGGATATCTATGACGTACAAGGCTCAGTTGATCTTGACAGTGAACAAATGGGGAAAAGCAAAAAAATAAAAAAATATGGATTAAATAAAATAGAATTGAGAGAAAAATGACATTTGGTAATGGAAGATTGTCCTTCCCTCAAAATTATGAGCTTTGAATATGGTCACAATGACCAGAAGGGAGTAATAAGTCTTCATTCTCTACACCATGAGAAGATACACTTTCCACTAAAGAGAACAATTGAAAGGTTCTATATAACCCTAGGCATTCTCCAGATGAATCCACACAAGGAACCATGTATTTTGACAGACTCTTTAAAGAAATCAGAAATGGTAGATGAAACCAAAGTAAAAGTCCAAGAAAACATAGCTAAATATACAGCAATAATAATAACATGTAGATATACAGTAGTAAAAAAACTTGGAAAAAGTTGGATCAAGGGATATTTTGGGTTCATTGCTCACACAAAGAATTTAGCAAAAAATGTAGGTTGAAGATTCCTAAACACAAAATGCAATGGTAATGGTAGATGAGCAAAAAGTTGTTTTTATGTTAAGGAGCTCAATGTTGTAGCTTTTGGTAATAAGTGGGAGATTTAGGAGCCAATGGATCATTGAATCGAGGGCAGCCTGTTTGTGGGAAGTTATTCAGGATTAGTCAGGATTATAGATCAGTTATGCGTGTGCCACGGAGCGATGCGGACGTTCCAGGTAGTCGCGGTCGTAGCGAAGGGCAAGCCTTGTAAAAGCATGTCTGTTCTTACTCTTGTTCACACTCCTGTGTGTGTGTGTTTTGGGAATGGTGTGCTAGTACAGCGACTGCGTTATTCAAATTTAAGTGTGTCCTTATAAATAGAAATTTAATTGTGATTGGTGTTTTCTTTATCATGTTCCTGAATAATGGCGGAGTGTGGTGTTTGCTATAAAAGCATTCAAAGTCGCCGGCTAACAATTGAGTGTGCTAAGTGTAAAAACATGTGCCACGCTAGATGTGTCAACCTCTCTAAGGATGATATTGAATATCTCGTGGCTGAAAAGCAAATATGGTGCTGTCCAAAGTGTTCTGCTGCAAGGAAGTTAAGTATGTCACCTATGCCTTTCTCAGAATTAGGGACTGCAGACATAGCGCAGGTCATATCCATGCTCGAAGAAGAAAAAAAAGATAGATCGTGCATATCAACACTTCAATTGAGTTTGTGCATCAAAAGATAGATGATAACAAGAAAATGCTATAAGAACAATGTTCCAGAATAAGTCAATACCTGGGAACTACTGAAAATTAATGCAGGAAAACGCGACGTTAAAGGAAAGAGTGGCTACATTAGAAAGATGAGTGGATGATTGTGACCAGCATAGCCGCTGCAACGTAGTTGCAATCCACGGGCTGCCTAAAGGCCAAAATGAGAACATTTTGGATGTAGTTAAAAAGGTGGGAACTGCGTTAGATTTTCCTGTAACTAATAAAGTGATAGACTTGTGTCATCGTGTGGCTAGAAGTGAAGACTCGAATAAAGTTCCACATATCATGGTCAAATTTCTTCGTGAGTTTGACAAAGATGAGCTTCTACGTAAAAGAAGAATCAAGAGGAACCTTTGGACTCTGCACATGGGGCTGGGTGCTGACACCCCTATCTACATCAACAAGAGCTTATCTCCTGGGAGAAGAAAGCTGTTTGGCACTGCCCGCGAGCACAAGAGGACTAAAGGCTACAAGTACCTTTGGATGAGAAATTGAAACATCTTATTGCGAAAGAAGGACGGCAACCCTGTGATCCGGATAAACTCACCCAACGACTTTGAAAAACTGTAAGAACTACTTCTCTCCTCAATGGCTGATAATTATTTTGACACTTCATTGAATGGCATTCTGCTGCTATCTAAAAATAACATTAACATTCTACATCAAAATATTAGAAGTCTTCGAGCAAATTTTGATTGTTTTGTACTCATGCTTGAAAATTCAAATTCTAAACCCGATGTCATAATATTTTCTGAAACATGGATTGGTGACTGCGAAGCAGCAACGTTTCAAATGCACCTGGATATCAACATATATCCACAAATGCAATAATAACTATCGAGCTGGAGGAATATATCAGCATACCTCTCCCTCAAATATTCGTGTATGCGCTACGAGTTGCCAAATCTGGACAGTGCTGATCTGCTCAAAATTGCTATTGATATCAACCCTAATGTAAAACTAGTTG
>WURS02011119.1:0-12354 GCA_011762765.2 Rhinocypha anisoptera | reverse complement strand
AAACAGGATAGGAAAACATATAAGACGAACACAAGGGAATAGTATATTTCACGGAAAAAATATGCCACGACCGGGACATATATATATATAAAATCGCGAAAAACTCAGTTGAGCACTTGTATACGATGAACGAACACAGAACAATTAAACATAGACACAAATAAATAAATAAATAAAAGCGTGAGTGTTTCTTCTTTTATTTATTTGTGTTTATGTTCCATTGTTCTGTGTTCGTTCATCATATACATATATATATCTCGCCACTCTACACGGCACCACGTGGGTTAGATGGGGGATACTTGCGCGAAGCCCCTGTTTCACCTACACACTCTCATTCCCTTTTTAGTCTTGCCTTTCTCAATAATTCCCCGAAAAGTGCTTCCTCCTTTTTTAATTACGCAGCATCCCCCGTATCATTCTATTTCAGGAACTTATTTTCTTTTCAAAGATTCTAAACTTGGAGCTTATCATAAAAATTCACGTTTATTCTCTTACTTTCTTTGTGAATTTTTCAACTAGGCAATGAAAATTAATGCTCGGAGCCGAAATTCGTTATGAAAATTGAACGAAAAGATATTAAAGTTTTGAAGAAAATTGTTATTTTGGTAATATATAAATTAATTTCCTTTTTCTCCGATCTCCGTATATGAATCTTAGCTCCTTTAGTTTCTATACACCACATGCCGAGCGGATCTATTAGTATCGTAAATATTTCTATGTCCAAGAGAAACCACTGAGTGTTAATTCAGACGGGGATAAAACTGCTCGAGTTAGTAAAATTTAAAGTATTTGTCGAAAAGGATTATGGGTAGAATACGATAAACCCGCTTTGAATGGAGCACAACTCAATTGTTCGCGCTCTGTTGACAAATTCGTCTAAACATGCCTCTACAGTGATGGGTTCCATGAAAGGAAATTAAAGGTTATGGAGTAACGGAATGTCAAAAGAAATCATTCACAGATACAAAGCTGAATCATTTATTTTCAAAAGTTAAACACCTAGGAATCAATATGACTTTCGTGACGGCAATAATAAGTCCTATTCATTGTTTGATCCATGTTCTGGCGTTCCCTAATGTTTATCTCATCACTCATGAAGCCACTAACCATATATATTTAACACTTTAGTGCCCTTAAACAGATGGGAATAGCGCTGCCTTGAAATGGTAAGTTACGTGTGATAGATAGTCTAGTATGCAGTGAGCGTTTCCACCCACCATTTATCACCGGCAGCTTCAAAACCTTTTAGGGGAATACATGTATTCTTATATTTGTGATTTTTTCATTTTCCTTCCAAGTAGTAAATGTTATATTTTGCATTCGCATTCCTTGCGGGGGTCTAACAACATCGCCAAAGTGTTGTCTGCCTGCGAAAGGAGGCTCATAATACTCAGATGGGGTGAGGGGGTTGATTCCCCTGTCCTATTTTTCATGTTGGACGTCCTTGTTCATAATCGCGAGTTTCTCGCGACGGCTGTTCTCATAATACATCCTCCGAAGCCATTCTTCTCGTACTCGTTCCCTTGCTCTCCCTCCCCCTCTGCTCTTTCTTTTTAATCTCTTAAACTTCTCGTGTCCTTTCGCCATCTTTCTTCCTCCTTATTGTTCCCTTCAGCCTGTGACTTCCTTTTCCCAATTTCCATTTAGAATTCTTTTCTTAGGCTTCCTCTTATTGTTCCTTTTCACGCTCTGTTGACTAGATGAAATGGAGTACCCTGCTGAAAATCAACTCGCGTCGTTTTATGAAACTGTAAAACTATGTTTTTATTCGTTTTCCTGAACAGGAGGATTAATAAGAGCTGCTATAATCAGAAGTTGTCGAGCGCTCCAAATATCCATCCGGTGGATAAAGTAGCATTGCACCGCAAGTAAAAAATATTGACACTACAAAAGTTTGGTTTTAATATTAGGATGGAATATCACAACTTGTTTGTCTAGGTCGAATTCAAATCAGAAATAGGTAAGTAAGTTTAATAATAGTAAGTTAATTGTGAGGATTTAAAAATGAAATTTCATCTAGAAGCTATGGAGTTTTTTGTAAGTTGATTAATATTCGGTGGATTCCAATTGTTTACTATTTTAATATATTAAATTTTAATAAAATTCACTGAAGAGGTCATCAATTCGTGGAATTTCATAATGAGGTAAAATATGTATGTGTAACTATTTGCTTTGTTTTAATCAGCGGAAATAAAACAAAGCAAACCTACATATTTTGCGTCATATCAAATTTTATTTATTTCCGATTTCCATTACATAATTCGGATAGTTTCAGATCCTTGAGTAAAATTAAGCAGTCTAAGTTTGACTTTACTAATGCAATGTATAGTTCAGCGATTGCATTTCTATTTATTTTTCTATCCTCTTTCTCTGTTATTCAAGCAAGCTGATAAAATACTTCAGTACCACTGATAATGTTTGGGTATTTACTGTCATTCTGTATGTATATAAAATAAAAAACAATACCGTACAACAAGAGGTTACAGAGACAAAGGTATGTGTCGACGATCACCACTTTCCTTGTGTCGTGTGTATATATATCCCTAGTACATTATATATCACCCAGGAAAATAAATGATCACACGTTTAATTTCGAAGCTCATAAATTCAATTCTTAATAATTTTTCTAATTTCTTATTGATATTTCAGTTTGCGAATAAAGAAATAAAAAAAGATTTATATATACCAATCGTATATTGAAAGCAAACTGATCATACACAGATATGAAACAAAGTATTTTCCCATTATTATTTTATATTCTCGACATTCACCCTCATGATACAAGAAGTGATGAAGTACCTATTTACTATTTAGTACAGTGGTACTGCACAAAAAGTCGGAGTATGTGTTGACGTATAATGAATATGCAACAGCGAATACCACGCCTCTTGTTTCGGTAGACCCTCCTTCCACAGGAACGAGTACTCAGGTAAGGAATTTAACCGGTGCCGTTAGAAGTAATAATGTTACCCAAGAAACAGGCACTTTAAAACTCTTGGCTTCTTTCCAGTCACCTCGAGGGAAAGCTCACAGGAGAGAAAGAATAGCGCGAGGAGAAATACAGAGAGAAAAAACAAGAGAAGTGAAATTAAGGAACTTTTTTGTTCGAGCAAGTTTGAAGTAAAAGGAGAAAGGAGATGGTGTTGGGAGATGCGGATGCTGGCGAAGGAATAGGGCGAGTGAGGACGAGGGCGGTGGGAGTTCTCGGATATAGGTATGGGCGGAGTATCCTGAGAAAGGGGGGCGGACGGGGTGAAGTCATGCGTGTTAAATCAAGAGAGGCGAAGGGATGCGAGGGGGGGAGGGAGGGAAGAAGTGCGATAGAGGGGCGATGGGGTCGAGGGTGGACGGAGGTGGAGAGGGAAGAGCCGGGGAGTTTGATCTTTCACCGTTTAACTACACGGGCAGGCAGCGGCACAGGCAGGGACAACCCACAAAGGTTGGGTTGCGACTGTTTGGCAAACTTTTGAATTCACGAGGACAGCATATAAATGCTTGCCACATTGTTAAACGGGACGATGGAGGAGTTGGCCTGGAGCACGTAGGTATTTCTAAACACCACCCACCCACTAACACTACTCCCATGGAAACTGGGGTAAGGTCATAGTTATTTTTTTTCAATAGGCATTGGATGTGTTTAAATTTCTAGGAAAATAAAACGTAGAGGGAAACAAATGATTATGACAAAAAATAATTCCTATAGATAAAAAAATACTCTTGCATCGGATGATTTTTTTACCTCCATAGCATTGTTCCGGCCCAGATAACCTCAGACATTTTACTGTAAAAAACGTTCGTACCAAAGATGGGTGTGGAATTAAATTATGAATAATGAAATTTACAACACATGACGCAGATTCTTATTTTTAATATCTCACAAGATAATTTTGGTAAAGCATTGAATGGCTAACTGGATGCTACATTTAAGCGCTCATCTAAGACACACGGATTACAAAGAAGTTGAATTTAAGAAAATGCATTGAGTAGCTTTAGGTTCATATATCTTTTTCGTTGAATATAGTTGTTTTACTTCATTTAGATTGGAATTTATTTTCCAACTATTCTTCTATAAGTGTGTTAAATTAAAAATCGGTAAACATTACCTAGTCAAAGAAACAATAACTTAAAGGCCTTCATAAATATTTGAAAAGGTGTTTTTCAAAAAATTTCTTCGATGTAATACATAATAAAATTTACCAAAGAAACAATATTTTTTAATATTTAAAACATTATAAAAAGTGATGATCAATATCAAGTTGAATATTAGGGAAGGAAATTATTTAATGAGTCCATTAAAGAAAAAAGGGATCGTCATTAAAATGCAAAAGCTGTCTTTCCCTTAGAATGGGAGCATGAGAGCCAAAATCAAAAAATTTCAACAGAAAAATATACATGCCAAAAATTAATTACGCAAGGGAGCGGCGGAGCACAGATTCAGTAATGTGTCAAAACAGGATACCTGAACTCCACTCTAAACTTTACCATTGGCACTGGTCCAGCCGACCCGAGCTGTGATGGATTTTTCTCCGATTCCCAGCGATTGTAAAAATTGAAAGAATCCGACGGGAGAAATTAAGTGTTTTCAGGCGATTTAACGGATTTTACAAAAAAAAACAAAGAATGAGTAATGTAGGAAGGTTTGAGGTAAGCAACTTAACAAAGAAGAGAGGTCGAAACATCTGATACAAGGATAAGATTGTTCCCGGAGGAAGTGAGCGGAGGGTCACAAAACGAGAGGAAAGAAAAGGGAGGAAAAGGGAGGGAGGGAGGGGGGGGGGCGTGGGGGGGCACACCGGAACGAGGGAAGAGAAAGGCCCGCCGGGGAGCGATCCAATTTTGGGACATGCGCAGCCGTTAAAATAAGAAGACAAGCAATGGCACGCTGAAAAGCCGGCTTAATTTAAATTTAATCAAGTAGCGTACGCACAAAGGTCTCTTTTCTCGTGGAATGGAACTAGGACTACCGCTCCGGCGAAAAAAAATCAGAAACACCAAGCCCCAAGATATAATGTCTCTGGTGCACAATAAATATTTCATGAACATTCATGGAACTAGAATAGCGGAGCAACTGCAACGCAAAAAATACCAACGGATTAATAATGATCATAGACTAATTTTTTTGAGTGGGCTCGGTTAAAAAAAATATTCAAATAGATTGACTGGGAAGAGTATATCAGAAAGAAAGAAACGACGCACACCCTTAACTATCCGAATGGGGGCAGGGTACAAGGACTGTAATTGGTACAATGGGGGCAGGTGACAAGGACTGTAATTTTTGGGACCCCGGCCAATAGTTAACTTCAAGTAAACGCTCTTAAGCATGGTTTTGACGACATTTGCATTTTATGTAATGTAGGGTATTATTACTATTATATTTTTAAATAAATATTTTGTACGTGTATGGTTGGTTGGCAAGGATTGGTCGTATGTTTGTATTTTATGCCTTGTATGGTTGTAATGTATTTTGGGTGTAAACTATGGTTTGCATGATGTTTGTATTTTTCTGAAAACAGGTATGCTTTTACTTTTGATATGGTTTATATGTACATATGTATAGATTGATGCTGTCCAATATCTCCTTTTTTTCTGTTATGTATATATTTTCTGTAATTGGGAGGGTGTTCACTTTTCTATTGTCAAAACCTGTATGAACCTATAGTCCATGGGACTAGGTTCTCGAAATGAAATAAATTCTAAATTCTAAAAATTAAACAATGTTAGAAAATGCATGACCTTGAGGTTGGGTCTCACATTTCTGTAAGATTTTGATGCAAGGATTAACCTCTTCTGGAGTAGCGTTGTCCCTGATTTACCATGAGTGAAGCTGAAAGGAGGGAAACCCAAAAACAGAATCATGGCAGTCAACAATGGTTTGGCATCTTCAAACTAATTGGCATGATTTTCCATTCTGACTAATAAAGTTCAATGCTCTCCTATACACAGTCCAGCAATTTTGAATATCTAATATATAGCTTATAGGAGAATATTTGTTGAAAACTCATCTTTATGAGATCATTAGGAAATTGCAATGCAAAATTGATATCAATTAGAAAACAAAAACTGATGATATCAAGATTATCAGTAAATTAAAGCAGTATTCTCTTGTTCGCATCATTCAATTAGATCTACTTTTTATTTTAAGATATATTTCGTGCATAAAACCACTAAGTGTGAGCTACAGCTCCAAGGATAACATTTTTTGTATCAAAGACTAGATTAGCCAAGATGACATTAAGGAGATATCCTTAGATATACATACACATAATACATGTTTTTAGCATCATATGATTAATTACTCTTTTATACATGTAATACCAACTAAGAGTTTACTAAAATTTGCTTTGATTATAATACCAAATAATGTTAATTCATCATGGCTATATACATGGTGACAATTGCAAGCACAAAATTAAATGTTACCAGTACAGAGAAATAACTTGAATAAAACTTGGGAATCTATCTTAATTAAAATTCGCTGGTTAAACGTTTTATTAAAATAAAAATTTCAAATTTTTCAAAAAAGGATTCGTCTTATAGTACACCATCAAAACTTTATTCTGGCTGTTTACCAAATGTTTAAATAAATTTTCGATACTAAAAATTATAATCAAATTCAGTAGTTATAAATTTAAACTATATCTCACATTATAAACCAAATCAATTGCGACAATGATACTGTACCTAACCTGTTTTCTTCTGAAAGATGACTGTCACTCTCTTCTTATGATACAACATGCAACTCATTCAATGCATAAAAATGCATCAATCTGTTCCAGTACCAAAATATGTATCAAATAAACATTTACATCCATTTTGCAATCTCTAAGAAGTTGATATCATACAATGTAGCAGTATGATGCAACATTTTTCCCACTTATCCCCCCCTCCTTAACATTTAAATCCAACTTCGATTCGTTTGCCGCTTTTTACGCAATTCACCGGAAAGAAAAAGAACAAGAGCGTAACGAAATAACTATCCGCAACATTAGCATGTAAATAATAGTAAATTAGTCATGTGTTTAAATAATAACTACCGATAATTATGCGGATACGGTATTCTCCTTAAAACGCTTCTGTCTAAATTTGCTAATCCATTCATACTTTTAGTAAAATCGTTTCCTTTACAACTGAAGTTTGTGTTGGTAACCTGTGGGTGTAATAAGGTATTTGGTTCGGTGATCTAACAGCGATCATCATTCTGAAATCGTTTTTTTTTGGTCGAATTCTATGAGCATGGTAAGTCAAATTTATTTTACTTGTGCACATAACTGTTATTTAGACACATCCACCGATGTGCATTGTTCTTTTTCTTTAATTTAGCAGATCATTCGGTATTTTCATAGTGGACAAATATGCTGGGCTAATCTGAACAAATCTGTCCTAGCGAAACTACGGAAAAAAACTGGATACACTTTTGCAAATTGTAAAAAGGCTTTGGAGCTTCACAGCAATGACCTAGTGAAGGTAGAATTATGGCACATTAGTGCCGTTTTCCGTTTGTGTCGTTTGGAATTTTAATCAATTCGCCACCAACTATTATTAAAAATGCCTCATTTTAGCATCAGTTGGTATAAAATTGGTTTTTATTTCTTTCAGTTAATCATCTTCTTTCCCTAATATTGCTATGGCCAATGTAAACTTTTGACTTATTTTTGGAATGCCTTGAGTTTCAGTACTAAATCCTGCCCGTATCCACAGTCTCAATTACCTGTTCACCCAATCAAATATGGTATCTTTGAGAGTAGTTTCCTTATGCAAGTGGATGGCCACTATCTGTTAAATATATTTAACCCCCTATAACCACTCAAAATACGGTTAGCTCATTGGTGTCTTTAGAAGAGTGTCTGTTGAACAATGAGGAACCTGCATTTCATTATTAGGCCGCAATGCTTATCATAGGCTATACTCAAGTATCAGCTGTGATAGGACAAGCGCCACCACTAAATTTTAAAGACTTAATTTGGGATTTTTGTGTTTCCCTGGCTTATACCTAATGTGAAGTTCTCTCGGGTTATTTACCAAGTCATGTATGCTGTTTCCAAAGTTTTGGTGGCTAATTCTCCCATCATTCTTAGGACTTTGAGTCAATAATTAGTACCTTATCTGATGGAGAAGGCAAAAGAATTTCACATGGTGAAAACTTTGGTTTCATCATAATTCCATTACAAAATACTCTAAAAGTAATTAGTAGGTAAAGAAAATTTCATATTGCACAAACTGCTAGTTATGTTTTGGTGGTTCCCGTAAAGAATTATTTTCATTGGCATGTTTTCTTGTTTTATTGCTATGTTTGTTTCTCTTTTGATATAATTGTTTCATCCCCTTAAATCATCCTTTTGTGGAAAAGGTCACTTAAGACTTGGAATGTGAAAAATGCAAGTCCTTTTTTTCCTCATCAGTATTTAATAAAATTTCATATTATTTTATGCCCTTGCTTATTTAGAAAATAATTATCAACCAACTTCTTTTTGATGGGTCTTAATGTCTAAAAAGGTTTGATCAGATAGTATTATTATTATATTTCTGATGTCTTATTTCATTATTCTATACTAGAAGACCCACTCTTTGTTAAACTTATTTCACTGAGGTAATTGAATTTATTATGTTTGCAGGCAGAATCGTGGCTAAAGGATCAGGCACAAGCTCAGGGTTGGGAAAAAGCTACAAAACTGGAAGGCAGGCCTACATCTCAAGGTCTTGTTGCTGTCCTAGTGGATGCTGCTGGAAGGCATGGTTCTATGGTTGAGGTAATACATATCATAAAGATAACAAGGGCAAAATTATAGCAAAAATTTCTATTAGCAGGGGAGCTATGTGTTTGAAGCTTTAATTTGAAATCAGACTAAGGAATATTAAATGGCATTTTGTAATTTGATGAGCATGTTATATACTTTAAGCATGAGTATTAGGTTATAATATTAATATTTTCTACTATTGATCCTGTGTATTTATTTGTATGTATTATCAAATTTCAAATATATATATGTTTATAATTCAATATAAGGCCAGTATTGGCTGTTTTGATGCTGACAAATTAATAAGAAATAAATAAAAATAGCTCAATTTTTAAAATCCAGTTATTACTCTCAATTTTGAAGTCTTGACTACAAACATTCCTTAAAAGTGATGTGCCTTTTACAAACTGTAATATTCAGAATCTTAGTTTCACAATAGTTATTAATACTTCTCTTTTTTCAAGTCATTTTTTATTTCATATACTAAAAATTTGATATTTTTGGATGGTTAACAGTTTATTTCCATGTAATTGAACTTGCTGTTCATACATGATGTAATTTGCAGTTTACACTGAAACAAACATCTACTATGAATGGTTAAAAGTGCATCTTTAGTACTGTTAAATAAAGGTATTTTTAATAAAATCAGAATTGGGTACACCTCAGTATTGATTGTATAAGGAAGAGTAGTCTCCACCATAATGACATTAAAATGTTTTAAAATTATTTGTTTAATCAGATTGAATAAGAAACTCCTTATCATATTCCTAATAGTTTTAGCATAAGCACATTAATTCTAATTGTTGACATAATAGTGAAATTTAAATGAGTGTGACTTTATTTTTCATCAACTTCATTTAGGTTAATTGTGAAACAGATTTTGTTGCAAGAAATCGCACATTTCACAGTGTGGTTGAAGGAATATCTGAGGCTTGCTTCAAGTACATTCAAGGAGCACCTACTTCAACAATTTATCCATTCACAAAGGTAATTTACTGCCTAAGACCACCAATAATATTTAGGAAAATATTCTCTATTTTTAAAAGAAATTTAGTCAACATAAGGATGAATAATATCTGTATCAAAAACTGAGAAATTCTGTAAATTAAGCATCTAAATACTGTTAGAGAATTGTCTGAAAGCATGAAAGATTGAATTTGAGTCTTCATCAGTTTATGTAGGAAAGAGGGATAAGAAATATGAGTGTGATGGCTTCGTAATTAATAATTGGGGAAATGAAAAGTGAAGCACTGAAACACAAGCTTGGTGAATAGGACTGTATATGTGAATCAATGTCTTCCACCCTTATGTCATTAGTAAATAAGTATCGTTATAATGTCATTCTACAATCATATAGCTGTGCTGACCAATGCACTAGCTTCACATGAGCATCTAGAAAGTATCCATACAAGAGTCACATTTAGGGTATATTGCTGGGGCCACCATGTGTATATCACTAAGTAATATACTGTTTAAGTAGTTATTCACTATTAGTCTTGTTCCAAAAGAGATTTAAAGTGCTGTTAACAAAGGCCTTTCATGCTAAGACATTGAAAATTGATTTTGTTTGTTGGAACTTTATCAATAGTATTTTAATAACTATTTAAATAGTATATAAAGCACAAATGCTTTTTATTTAAAATTGCATCATAATTCCATGGAACAAGTGCAGTATAATGGTTGCTACATCTGCCAGTTGTCCCCATTACTTTTATGGATTTTAAATACTGAAAACTTCTATCATTATATTTTAAAATGCTATTAATTACGGCTTTGCTAGCCATAGAGTGGTAATTTACCCCTAGTAGAGCCATAGACTGTTAATAGAGTAGTGTCTATAAAAATGCACTATGAGAATATATATATAAGAATGCACATGAGTACTATAATCTGACATTGATGCTACATACTTAGAAAATAATGTTGCTTATTTGCCATGCAAAACTAATATAGAGTAATTACTTCACTATTAATTGCAACTAAAATTACTGTAACAAAAGATTGTTGTCAAGTGATAACAATTAAAATTTCCCTCATATGATTTATTTCTAATAAATGTGGAGTTAATATCTGATTTAAGGGTCAACACCTTTGTGATAATTGTGTAAAAATTAATTTTCAATTCATCCAAATAGTGAATGGGTACTTTTAAAATTTTCAGGTGCATTTAGATGTTGATCAGTTGAAGCAACTGCCATCAGTCAAAGGTAATTCACTAGCAGATGAGGTAGCACTTGCCATTCACTCTGTAGGAGAAAATATAGTCATCAGAAGGGCTGTGGGATTCAAAACAAGAGAGGAGGACAAGGACCTTTTCCTCTCTGGTTATATCCATCCCACTCCTGTTTCTAATGTAACATCTGCAGCCCCAATTTTAGGAAAATATGGAGCATTAGTTGTTTTGAAGGGTGGCAAGGACCGTGCTAAAGAAGAAATGCTGGGACGTCAGCTTTGTCAACATATTGTTGGTAAGCCACAAATTTGCAGCCAAGAAAATATGAACATGAACTATTTAAAAAGTGGTTGTTTATTTTTTAAAGTTATTCCTTTCCCAAAAATCTTTGTTTGGCTGTTTAATCACATATAAAAGTTTCAATCACTGAGTCATTCTATTCTTCACATTTTAGTGTGTGGTTCTTGAACTTGTCAAGTATGAGCACTCCAATTTCACATAGTAATGCACCCAGCTGCCTTCCCTGTACTGTGTTCAGAACATTAGCATGAATTCTTCATTCAGAATGAAGAATTCATGCCTGCATCAGATTCACGCATCTTATTTTATACATTATCCCTAATGATAACTTTCTCTTGAATTTGGTTTTTCATCTAAAGAATTGATTTCTGCTCATCAGCTTTGATCCCAAGCATTAAGGTTGCTTGAGTTTTCTCATTTTCCATGGTTTTAATCAACACTAACCTAGCATCTATAGAATTAACTGTGCCATTTTGTCATATCAGCATTACCAGTCTACCCAAGCAGGTGGCTGTGCTTTTCACATAAACTTCTAATACACCTCTGTAATTGTATTAACTTTTTACCATAACTAAAAGATAACGAGCTAGGGAAGATCGTCATTGAAGAAATATGCCTTTAGTTCGTACCAACTTTCTGCACCAACTGATTCTTGCTTTGAAGTCGCTGCAAGCATGGAACCTTACATTTCCTTGACACTTCCAAAGCTTTTATCATCATACAGTAGAAGTCCACTATAGCGAGTATGGCTTATAACGAGAGTATCGCTATAGCGAGTGATCGTTTTGCTTTAGTTGGTCCACGTGTTAAAACATAGGGAGTTCTGTCGGTTATTACGAGTGGTCATACCTGCACTATCGCTATAGCAAGTAGATTTTTCCGTGGTTGTCACTTGGGTTGCATAAATCGCAAGATTCAAACACGCATTACATTGTCATGCCTCGTGAATCTACATTGTAATGAAGACTTTACGAGAAAATTTGTTGTGATTTTACGAGAGAAAACTTTGTGGTTTTAAACCACAGACTTTCCTGTGGAGTGACTGAACAACTTATCTTGGAATTTGTGCACCAGTCTGTCATTTCCTGATGCTATTTCGTCCTTATAGCCGATCGGAATAAAAGAACATATGGAGCTGTGAGCTAG
>WURS02011118.1:0-28400 GCA_011762765.2 Rhinocypha anisoptera | reverse complement strand
TCCCCCCACTTCCTGCACACGTTACACACGCACACTCGTGAGCACGCACGCACAGGAGCGCGCGAGCCCAGCTTCCGACTATTCAGTCGGCGTGGAGTTGTAGCGTGCGGTGGTCGCGTGAGCTCGTGTGCCTGTGTCCCCCCTCCCTCTCTCTTCTTCTCTCTCTCTCTATCTCTAACCCCCTCCCTATTGCACAGAAACGAATACGAAAAACACATCACGAGAACTACCATAGTGGTTACGACGCTATATTTTTTCCGATTAAAAAATATACACGTACATATATATATATATATACACACACATATATATACTATATGTGGCCCTCAAGTATCTAGGCGAAGTGTTGTGGCTTTCCGTTTTGCGAAGGGAAGTATCATTTCTCAAGACGAACACCGGGAGAGGGGAGAAGGAGGAGAGGATATTTCATCTCCCACCGGGCCCCGCAGGGAGAGAAGATAAGCTCCGGTGGGTGCTTGAGGCACATGCCGTTTTTTTGCACGCCATATCGTTCGGGGGCTGCAGATAAGCCACGGAATATATAGAGTGAGTCCCTCGTGGAAAGAGGAAAGTGATCCCGAATCGCCTACCGCGAGAAGAAGAGGAAACACACTCGATGAAGGTGAAATTGACTGCTGGTTTTGTGTGTTCACCCTTTCTTTCCTTTTATCTTGTGTGCAAAGAGAAGTGCGGCTCTGGCGGTGTCGCTTTTATGATGATTTATCGTGGCATTTCACCAAAAAAGAAAAGGTCTTCGCGATTTCGATGCAGGAATTCGGCTGGGAATCCAGAGGGTAAATGTACGAACGAGAGAGCTTCGATGTTATTCGGGTAGCTTATTCGGTAGCCGCACGATCCCATGGATTGAAATATTTGTTGTGATTATTCTCTTCACGTTGTTCCATTCGTGTGGAAATAAGCTCACCCTTCGAAGTGAATAATTTCATTTACTTCTTCTGCAACACCGGTGAGCAATCAAGGGAGTCTTGTCGAGGTGAGAACGGAAGTAGAAAAGCGTTGATACTGGTGTGTGGGATAATTTCGGGGTAATTTTGTCACTCGTTATTTATTTCAGCAAAGAAGTCGCTTATCATAAAAAACAAAGCCCAGTCATCGATAAGCACAAATAGTTCCTTGGGAGTTGGTGGTATAACTAAGACATTATGGCTTACGAAGATTTAGTTTTATGTAAGATAGAGGAATGAATTAGATATAGTTAAAATACCCGTATAAACTAAAAATTCCTAGGCCTTATTTAAGTAGTGGTTCAAGGTAGATATTTAACACAATTTTCCAAATGGTTCGCTTCCAATGCGGATTGCATTTGTTCATCACGCTTATTATATATAGGGTTTATTATAATTAAATCAGCAATGAAAATCGCTCGTATTATTACCACCTCTTTCACCTCAAAGGCATGTGTGTACAGTGTGTTAAAACAGTTGACTTTGAAGAAATTATGAATATGAAAATGAAGAAGATTCTACTAGAGAAAGAATTTGTAGTTTGTGGGATGCACTGAAGATTAAAATATTTTAATACATATTTTGTGGAGTACTAACTGATTTAATGATTCTGTTGATTTCTCTTAAACAAATTTAATATTGAAAGCTAAATTCTCCCTGAAAAATATTAAAGATGATTTAGAAATGCTACAGTGATTCCACGCTGAAATATGACATTCAGTTTTGGTGGGCAAGACTTAAGTCACGCCTGTCGTAACTCTTTCATAACAATGACGTGCTGAAAAATTTCCCCACCCACTCTCAACAGATTACTCTGCAAAGCCACGAGAAGTGGTAAAAATAATTCGGCGGTCTATTCATAGTAGCAGTTTTTCATTCAACATTTTAAAAAATGTCCACAAGCCTCTGCTAATCGAGAGCTAGCCAAATTTTCATCCATTCAGAAGTCAAGTCTATGTACTCCCCTATGGTCCTGCATGATTGAAACCCCTCTAAACTCCGCGTAAGGTTTTATCAATGGCCATTTGCAAATACCCTTACGTAAAATGCCATTTTAGTTGATACATTTTTAATGCTGTTGTCATATTAACTAATTGGAAGCTTAAACGTTGAGAATGATTTAAATTTACCTCGGTATTCCAAAATAATAAAACAATTAAATCCAACTCACAAAATTGGTGTGTGATGTTTTGAAAATTTCGTGACGTGAATAATCATTTTTTATCTTCTTTGGTAGCACTGCTTACGTAATGCGCAAGTGTTTGAAGAGTAGGTTTTGCAAGAATCACCTTAGGTGGCGCTGGAAAGTATTGCTTGTTTTTATAGGTGCCTTAACAAATATGTCGAATTTCCGAAAAATTATACTTTATAATCAAATAAGTTAGTTCGATAGATAATTGTCATGATCTCTGACCCAAAATATGCTGTTCTTGTTTCGATACCAGTGTCGAACATGGAGATTCTATGGAGAACTTTGGTTGCTCTGTCTCCATGAAATATTGTGACTAGTAAATGGTGGAACATTGGTAATCTAAGCGCTCATGATTGAAGAGTTTTGCTTTTTGCTCGCTAAGAGCGGATTGTGTACTATTATTCTTGAGGCTTATAGGTTGTGCACGGGTAATTATGTGAAAAAATTAACTGCCAGCTGTGTGTCAGCGAAAATTGAAGAACGTTTTACCTAGTAACTTTACTTCCTTCGTCTTAGTATGGTAGATTCGGTAAAATCAGATGCTATCCTCCCTCATATTTTTAATAATTTAAGATGTCTGTTTTGAAATCACGGTAACAGGACAGATTATTTTTAATTAATCTTAATTCATGGAATTGTAATTTGAAAGGAAATTTTAAGTTACAATCATATTTCGTATTTGGAAAACTTATAGGTTCTTTAAATATTCATGGCTTCCTTAGATACTCGAATAAAAAAGGTCGGGTTTCTTGATAAAATCTAAATTTGCATTTGAAAAGGAATATGGAACACGGAACCTTGTGGAAGCGCGATTTAAAATAGATCATACGTTATTTGACAAACAAATTATTGTTCATTAATTTCTACCTCGGCGACAATAAAAATGTACACAATTGGCGTTAACTACACGGTTCCATTTGGAGAACTCAGCCCTAAAGAAAAAAATAATAGTTATTTATATCAACCATTCATTTTCAAGAGAGAGACAGTTGAAAAATTGCCGTTGTGGCCATCCTAATGTTGCGGTAAATAATATTATTTTATTTTATCCTTAGAATAATATTTTAAAGTGTTATTCTCATCTTGATACATTTAGAATATCGGTGCGAGGACAAATAAGTCACTACGCTGGTTTCGTATAGACAAATCTACAGCTCCAAACTCTCCTCTTCATGTTTTGGTGTTATATGATGGACTTTTCTTAAGGTTAAACGGTAAGATCAGCAACAAGTGGCTGATTTAGTCTTCGTACAGGTCAAGTGAATCAGCAATGTCGTTTCGCAAAGCCCCTCAAATTTTTCATTTGTGTAACTACTTATTTCCCCTTTGGAAATGAAAGATGCCTACCCTTTTAACTTATTGTGAGTAAATTTTACGCGAGTTTTAATTTATTCGAATAACCAATGAAGAAGCACGCCGAAAGACTTTCGAAACGAGATGCCTATTGACTACACGTACTAGAAAAGGAGGGAAACTGATGGGGCCCTCATTTAAGCATGGCAGTTTGAAAAAACTGTAATGGATGGGATCCTAGGAGGGAAGAACCCTAGAAGTAGGCCAAGGGTGGCACACGAGGGACAGACAATGGAGAATAATAGGTTCTACGGAGTTATGAAAATTTTAGTATAT
This sequence comes from Rhinocypha anisoptera, assembly GCA_011762765.2. Lineage (NCBI taxonomy): Eukaryota > Metazoa > Arthropoda > Insecta > Odonata > Chlorocyphidae > Rhinocypha > Rhinocypha anisoptera. Next base: position 24,614 of record WURS02011118.1, on the reverse strand, counting down.
GTAGGGATAGCCCGAAGAGCTGCTAGTTTTTGGATTGAAAACCCATGATGATGAATCACCTTATTATCGTCCCCGATGCGGAGGATGACATATTGGCAACCACTCCTACGTGAGAGCGACCGAAAAGGTGATTTATTTTGCGGACGTTTCTAAAAAGGAATCCTCCAAAATATATATAGTCTTGTTTGATAAAATTATTCACCCAACTGCCCATGAGGGTTTGCCGTTTTGAGTTTTATTTCATTTTCAGTGGATTTGATTTTTAAAATTGTAAATCAATAGTGAGTATTAAAGCTCTCGTTCAAATATTAATTGCAGAGCGGGGACTCAATATGCGAATAGTGTTCAATAACACCCTTGATTTTGCATTCACGCCTTACCAAATACCAAATTGAAACACTAGAATAGGGGTGTCAAACTGGCGGCCCGCGAGGTATTTGTTTTGTGGCCCACGATGCTCTAAAATAATATGCAAATAGAACAAATCGTTATGAAGAAAATACCGCTTCTATCCATATTTCTGAATCCTCACTTCAGAATATAAATTTAACAATATGTAAACGTGACGTGGCCCATGTTAATCTTACCTGTTTCACCAAATGACCCGTGTTTTAATTGAGTTTGACACCCCTGCACTGGAACATACGTTAATGTATCGTACAGAGCACACTGACTTATTTCTCTCGCTTGAATTAAAACGAATCTAATGTTGGTATAAAAATAATTCTTCAGATGTTGGTAATTCCACTGATTGTCTAGTCATTCACTTGTCACTGCTTGACTAAATAACATTGATCAATTCTCACCCCATAAATCTATAAGGGACCTTAATTGTATAATCTCATGTGCTACTTCAGCGTTTATTGCTGTTTTATTTTCGGCTCGCTCTGTACCGATGCCCTTTCAACCGTATGTGTTTAGTGGTTGAAAATGGGGCTTTGCTATATTCCACTTCCATAAACGGGTCTTCATATTTATATATAATATCGAGGTGTTGAAGTACTCCTTTGTAGACATACGTGGAGATGTCAATGATATTAGTGATATCATCCGTGTATTATATCGTCGTCAACCTAAAGTCAATATCGGGGGCGGTTCATTATAAGTATTCCATCTCAATGTTAGCCCAGTAGCGGGGAGGTTCTGGATTATAATAATCTGCATCCTTTTTGGAAACAAAGGAGCAAACACAAGTCCCCCTCGTTATGGTTTCTGTTTTCCCCCGTCGAAACACTAATTAAGCCCGTTCGTTCCGGAGGGCATTGGCACTGGCGGCGGCTGTGGGGCGGGAGGACCGCGAAGAAGAAAGCGAAGGGGAAGGAAGGAAGCAGGAATCGAGAGGTGGCACGAGGGAGTGGGTGGCGGTGGTTTCTGAAGGGAAATCCTCCCTCTCCCCCGTGGAAATTCACCTGGCAAGTCGCCTGCCCTCCCGCGGGGGCCGAAGAGTTGTTTCTGAAGAGGGGGATGGGAGGCGGTGAGGGGGCGGGCGAAGAACAGCCGGTCGGGCGAATGCGGTCGTGCCCGCGCCCTTCGTTGACGGACGCGCATTTTTAGCCCTCCCCTGCCGCATCCGTGCCGCACACTGTCGCGAGCGCTCGCGTGCCTTCTTCTTCCCTCTTCACCGCCGCCCTCTATGTCTGTGTCTCGCGCCCCTCCGGCGACCCCCTCACCTCTGCTCAGACACGACCTTTCTCAAAACTACAATTTTTTGCCTTCCACCTCACTCCCGCTTTCCTTTCAGTTATTTTAGCTCTCGCCAATAGTAGTCGTGGACAGTTATACCGAGTCAGGCGCGGGTGGTGTCAGTCGTAATGAAAGTGTGACTTGGAATTTATAAAATTCTACTTCCTTGGACTGAGCATTCGACTTTCGTTGTGTTACTTTCATGTTGGTCTGATGGGATATCCAAGAGATATTTTAATGGGGCCTTGGGGCTATTAACCCCATGAAAACGTCCACACACTCCTCACCTTAATATGTAAATGATACATGACGGCATGATAAATATCTGAACAATGGTAGACCAAAATAATATGTAATGGAAATTTATCATTTTCGGTTTCTTTATTTCTTATTAACTATATTTGCGAGAGGGAAATTTTTAAAGATTTTAGGATGAAAGTGAACAAATATAGGTGAGTTCTTCCATAGGTAATAACCCAGAATATTCGTATCTTCCTGATTCTTGATTATGTTTTTGACGTGTCCTCGATTAAAATATCTGTTTCCCTCAATACTTTTCTCTTTCCAAACTATTAACCATTTCCAGGTTTTTTTTGCCGTCAATTGATTATTTCGACACATAGTAAATTGTACTAGGTTTTGATAGGGTACAAAAAATAATGGAGAAATTTTGGAGGATATAGGCAGAGTATTTTTTATTGTTTTTGCTTTAGAGCCATGATAATATAGTTCGAGCAACTGTTGTATGATAAAATTACTTCAAATTCAGGAATAACTTTTAGTCTTTTGGAAAATTTTGGCTGATAGAATATAGATGTGATGCGTATAAAAGGATATGGTTATTAGAAAAGATCATTTCTAAAACTCTATTAAAAAATTCTAGCAGAAAAGCTTATCATTTTGCGTGTTTCATCTATCCTATACCAGATAATCAGCAGTGATAGATGCTTCGAAGGATTATTTAGATCTGTAACATCATTGGGAAAGACTTCGCTTGTTTTCTTGCGCGGTGTTAATATTAGATGTTAAACGCACTCTACGTAATTCCAGTTGATAAGTCATTCCTCTAGCCTCTAATATAGTTTGTTTATTCTCTCCACCCCATTCCATATAGTTTTTAGTATTTAGTACTTTTTTTCACATCATTCAGTGATGTTTTAAAAGCACATATTCCAAATCTTCCATCTTTTTATTAGCGTGGAGATGCAATCGATGTGGATAAAATGTGTGAATTCGTTCTCCCTTCTTCAAAATCTTAATAGCTGTTACAAGTTCACAAAACGCGCCATTTAGGAACCATTTGATTTCAGATGTATTCGCACTTCCATCATGTGAATTGTTGTGGTGAGGCAGTTGGTTTTAATCTGTAGAACATATGCTTAAATATTTAGTTCGTTGCATATCATCGATATGGAATATTACGCCATATCTAATTTTGGCGTACTTGTTACTCTTGAACCGGTTATATAACGTGGTGTTTACATTCCAAGGCGTAGTGTAAATAAGAATTTTTATTATCAGCCATTAGGAGGAATATATTCTAACCTGGTGTTGGACTTGGTATCATAATTATTTTTTCGTGCAACATCTATTCTTGTATTTCCCCATTTTAGTGTTTCACGACCCGCGGTTTCTCTGGCAGTGTGTGGCTTGGTTTAGTAAACGAGTTACGGCTGAAGGATCCGGAAAATTGACAATTCCACGAATTGCTGGGCTCGAGCGCACTGTATCATGCCATTCCACTCTTCTTTTTTTCTATTTCCATCCTGGAACGGGCGTAACTCCGCACCTTCTAAGAATCATTTATTCCCGTCCAAAATTTCTCTCTTCGTATCTTCCTCCCTAGGAGCGTTAGCTCTCTCCCTACGAGGATATTTCGAGTCATCCTGGGAATTTGAACGGGTTCCTCACTGACTACTGATGTCCTCAAGAGAACTAGAAGAGTAAAAAAGAACCAAAATCAACCGATTATGAAGATTTTGAAATTTTTACGATGTTTATTTTGCACTACCTCCATTATTTTACCTCAGAAAAGCTGCAATTTCCACTTCCTACTCCGCCAAAAACGGGAATCGGGAATAAGATTCGATTAGGATGTCAAAGGGAATGGTGGCCTTTATGTGAATGATTTTAGTAGCATGACGAATATGGATGCATCAGTTCGCAAAATCCTTCGTTAATAGACATCAACAATTAATCGTTGTAAGACAAATATTTCAATGACCGGAGATTCGTTTTGTGCTACCCTGTTTTCATGAACGATGATCATTAAAATTTATATTGTGAAGTCAACGAAAAATTATTTTGTAATAGAAAAATATATTCTCCACTGATGATGTTATAACTCTAGTTCCATGGATATCATTGGTCGGGCCCCCGTTTCTATAAATATTTTTATTGATTCATATATATGTGTCATGTACACGAGTGTCAGCAAGCCTAATGTTCCTTAAACTCTTCGACGCTAGAATATTTCAGCCCGTGTTCATAGTGAGGTTGAATCATTTCCTCAGCCATTATTCATTGAAGGCTCTGTAATTCCCTATCAGTCTGGAAACAGTCAGGATGGCACTGTCTAATATTCCAATCTTCGAACGTTCATCATTTTTAATTACATAGAAATAAATGGATCGTGGAAAAGACTCAGCTCATTAATAACGCCCCATTATATAAGTACTAATAATAACAGCTTTATTTGTACATATTGTCTAAATACTCCCGGAGATTGTTGCTTCCTATTTTCACGTAACATCCAAATTAGCGATCCACTTAGAATTAACCCCCTGCCAATCGCCGTGGTGATAGGGTGATTTTCACCCTCGTCATTATCAGATGGACATTAACCATGAATAAAGTTCACTGTGGAGGCCGTCACTTGGTGGAATTCCATGATAGAGTGATGGTTTTTCAATAACTATTATGTTTCCACAAAATATTTCTTTTGTATAAATATAATAGTTATTAAATAACCATCACTCTATTCACCGTGAATATTTCAACATTCCACAATATCACTCCTGTGACTTCGTTAGGTACTACTCCTTAGTGAGGTTTATTCAGTAACTTTTATAGCATTTTTACTTTTCAAAAGTTTCTCTCAAAAACCTGCTTCATTAACTTTTGGTTGATTATGGAAGCTGCTGAGTGGCATTTAAATGGTGTACTACTTAGAGCTCTTTCAGTTTAGTTTCAGAAGAAAAAATAAATAAAAAGGATATTTATAGTAGCAATATAATTTCCTAATATACCGTTAGGTGAAGATAGTCATTACAGTTTTTTCTCGGCGATGATTTATATATTTTCTGGCATTATGCAATACTTGAGGAACTTAGATTATACAATTTTGAACTTCTACAATATCAGACTTCATGTTGCTGAGATGCTACATTGTTTTCCCCTCTGAAGTCATAGAAAAAAGGCGTAATAGTTAGGAGGGTAGTTGGATGCATAAATGTTGAAACACTACTTAAACTTGATTTTCCTTTGCGAAGAATCCCACTATGAACTTTGTAACAGTAATCAGATCTTTTGCAGTTTAGGAAAAGGACATTCTTTACTAAGATATCTCTCATTAAGCACAGAAACGACAATAAAAACTCCCTAGAGATAACTTTTATCGAAACGCTGATTCTTTTCGAGGATGGAATAGTACCACCCACAGTTCTAAATGTAGCTCATTTTCTGGTTCATAAATTCGGATCCAGCATCTAATGAAACTTTCGTCTTTGAAATTTGAATTACGCGCATTAGCTCAAGTTTTTCAGGGTTGACTCGATTTTATGGGAAACATAATTGATATTTTATTACTCTAACTTTTTAAAATTCATAATGCATGGTCATTCTTTCAGAATATTACACCGCATAATGGCCTTACGGTTGCCAAATCAAGAATAGTCCCTAAACATGACGCGTACATGCAAAGCTGGGTGGACTGAGAGGCGGAAGCATTCCAACGTTTTTTGTCACAGTTTAAACTCGCTGAGTTCCTAGATACGGTAATTAGTGGAAACCTTAAAAAAATTCTTTGCATAGGAATTTTTGGATCTGAATCTCATTTTCCGCCTCTTAGCGCCTTGTCATTCCATGACCTCCTGACTTTGATACTTTCAGTCTTCACTGTAGAGTCTTCGGTCTTCCGTGAATATATATTTTTCTTATGGAGAGCATAGGAGCGATTTGTCTTTTGGCTTCCATCCACGTGTCGTCTATTTTCAAAGTTTTCTCTCTCGCCCAAGAGGACGATGACGTCCCGGGTCTTCGGAATGGGCGCGTCGCCGAGGGATGCAGCGCGGCATGTCTCGCGTTTGTTTGCAGCGGCAAACCGACGAGCGGTTTTGCGGTCGACCTCGCGTGATCTGTGCTCCTCACGGCTCGATGGTCCAACTCCCCCTTACGGAGCTTACTCCACATTTCACTTGGGGTTTGATGTTACGGTGGGCCGAAGGTGTGAAAATGCGGTTTTTGTTCTCCGTTGGCCGAATTTCGCCGCATCCGCGGAACCCCTCGAGGAATTGTGGAAATATTCTGCATTTTCTTTTATGTGACTGCCTTTTCGGAGGGACGTAATGACATATACTTGGACTTTGAAAGAGCTTCCTTTTGATTCTGTCTTCGAAGGTACTGATAGTGAAGGGATAGCGAGTATGTCTCTTTAAGAGTAGTCTCCTTCGTTATACATAGACAATGTGGCATATTAAAATTCATCCTGGTATATATTTTTCTTTGCATGTTTATAGTCATCGATTTCATTGGTATTTATATTCAAGGATTCCCAGATGGGCTAGGTATATCAGTACATCAATATACCCTGCCCTACTATCAACGTTTAAGGAGCGAATCTGGCCTGTTAACATATGGAGTTTACTACATATTTAATGCTCTAATAACCTTTATATTTTAAAATTTATTAACTTTCTGTATAAATTCAATCGTACTGTAAATGTTCAAAACATACACATATATTTTCTGATAATTGATTGATCACCCACTCGGATTTTATGCTCGAAATGCCTCTCATGGGTAGGATATGTGAACCTCTAATGTTGTTCTTTTCTAATCTCGAGTGTTATCAATGTTTGCTATCCATTATTGAAGAATTACTATTGTTATTGAAGAGGTTTCATGAAATCCCAATTTTGCTTAACTTGAAATATATATAGAGAAAAATGTACATACAAAAAGATTGTCTTCTATTAATATTATTGAAAATATTTTGAAGCATTATTGAAAATTTTTTTACAGGAAAATATATTACATTGTATATGAAAGTCTTTTTGTTTTGTTTGTCAAAGTCAAATTCTAATCATAATTTATTTTGGAATAAAAGATAATTCGTACTATTGGAAACAAAGAAGAAGCATTTCCATGAGGTGAAACCTGAGATCGTCAATTTTAATAATTTCTTTTGTTTTCTTTTAAATCATATCAGTGAACATGAATTCCCTCTTTTTTGAAAAACGATATGTGCAAAGCAATTATTACAAATTTTCCAAAATGGCACAAAGGTCAAATTCTTTATCTCTTGATTGATATTGAGTAAAAGCATGAAGTTTTCCAAAGTTTTGGGCAACCAAATAATTAAAATGACTCTTGAGGGAATTCAAGATCCCAGATGAAATGGTGGTAGCAAATAGAAGGATGGATAAGGGATGGGTGGAAGGAAATTAAAATGGAACTATTTTAGATGAAAATGGTGACATGGAGATAATATAAAATGGAGTAGATGGGCTTGCTAATCACATTCCAAAACACCAAGGATAGAGAAATTTTTTAGAGGTGTTGCATTGCATAGAGTACTTGAATATCCTCCTTATTTTCATTATATGGTAGCATAATCTAGAGTCTAATTAGGGTAAGACACTATGCATTGGAGGAACCACAAATATAACTGGATGAATGTTCTAAGCTGTTTTTATTTTCCAAGAATAATTATTCATCTGCAGTTTAATATTTCATACCTACATCTGTCATTCAAAGGTTGTCCGGACACCCATATGTATATGGTGTTTAAACCTACCAGCATTTCTGATATTTATTTTTCATCAATGTTTAGGATACTTTAGAAATAGTCACAATTCACTTGGATGTATATATGCATATATATAAATAAGTAGTATCATAAATCAGGGGTAAAGCTGTATAGGAACCCTGAAAATATATAAATGCCAAATTAGATAATAGGTTACCTAAAATATAAGCTAAGTTTCCAGTAGATATAAAAATGTAAGCATAGGACAATAAACTTAACTAACTGGGTGCTTCCGGAATAGGCCGAAATGAATGAGAGACCTCTTCCTTGTTCAAAAAATATCAATTTTAACCTGAATATTTAGATCCACTACCTTGGTAAATAAAACTTTAAGTATGTCCTACACATGGAAATAAAATATATAATTGGACAAATACTGAAGCAGTGGCCCTTTAGTTCTTGCCCACAGAAAATATTTTCTTCTTGGAATGCTAAAATGCTTTTTCTGAGGATTTTCCATTGACAGTGGCGATTATTTTTTATCACACTGGTTTGATTTATGGTGGAAGATATATGAGTAATGTGGTACTAAATGCGTTTCTTATACCTTTCCCATGAGTAAAATTTCTTTGATTTTTTCTGTTTGCCAAATCATGGGTTGAACTAGTTGTTATTGTCTTTTGACTTCCTTTATCAAATATAAGTTTAATGTAAATACAGATGGCCACTTGGAGTGATTGGCTTGGATAACTTTCATGTGATAATTATCAATGATAGAAAAGACAAAAATTGTTGTGGTGAGTCATTGAATTTTTCTTGATTTTTCAGGGTTGAATCCAGCCCAGAGAAATCTATCATTGAAGATTCTGGGTGGAGGCAGACTGCCTTAAGTGGGGTCGAGGGTTCTCCCCCCACACCCTCTTCGACACAGGCAAATTCTGAACCATATAATAACGCCACTGCAGTTGAAGCTATATCTGAGAAACTATCAGAGGTCACTGCTTTGGCTGAGTCATTGGACAACTCCCTCTGTGCACCACAGACTACCTCCTTGCATGCCAACGGTGGGGGAAAGTCGAGACGAAGACCATTCACCTGTCCTGATTCATCTTTTGGAGGATACTCATCTGTTCTTGAGTCCTCAAGTTCATCTTCTTCCACCCTCCCTTCTCCTCACATTCATCATAGATCACCCTTGAGGCCTTACGCAAACACCTCAAACGGACGCAGGATGGCTGCAACTGATGGAGTTTCCAATGCAGCAGCACCGTCTGCGCAAGTAAGTTTTAACCATGAACATCACCATACTAATGCAATTAATTCCAAATGTGAAAAAAGGAGTTCCTAAAAGAATTCAGTGACTTGTTGTAATATGTAATACGAATGTATAAATTTTGACTGGTTTTATTTTCAAAACACTGTCTCTCAATGAGACAATCATCAAGGTCGTTTTTAGTCAAGCAAACTGTAACTGACCTATATCTGTAATAGCCTGGCTTAAAACCTGCTGATTACTTTTAGCTACCAAAAGTGAAATACATACATACCTCTTGAAAGGGCAGCTCTCTGATATAATTTTAGTCTTCTAGAACATGACAAATTCATTTAACATCATTGCAAAAGATGACTTTGATGGAGGTATTCACAAGTTGTTTGCACATTCAACTCAGTGTATACAGTCATGAAGGATGTATGTTGCAGACTAAACAATAAAAGTGTAATTTTTTCATAAAAATACTTTTCCAATGACAGCCCCAAAACATAGTAGGCACTGTGAAAGACAAAAAAGCTAAAATGTCAGTGATATAATCTTTTGTGAGGAACCTTTCAGGGTTCCCAATGCTATAGTTACACTTACAGTGTACTGTCAGTCACATTACATTTATTTATCACATTTATTCTCAGTAAGTATTTTTGTGCATTCCTTTACATATACTATTCATATTTTTACACCATAGTTAAGTATCGCTTTTATAAAATGCAATCTCATTTAGGTAGACTTTAGCCTAATTGATGCATAGCCATTTTAGAATTTCCTTCTTAAAAAAGGTAAACTCTGAGGTGTCATTGAATTGTTTGGCAATGTGTCAGTAAATACTTTTTTCAATTTTATAAACAGATGCACATTGATGAATTATCTCAAATGAAAGTTAAAATAGTAGGAACAATGACAATAACTCTCTTTTATTGATATGAAATTATTATTTTCAAACTAAGCTAGGTATCTGCTAAGAGTTCTAGCTAGGAATGTGTTAAATAAAAATTGAGAAAAATGTCATTTCATGGTGGAACTTTTAATGCTATGGTAATTGATCTTTGTGTTGGTCACTGAACATGGAACTGTTTCCACTTTTCTCTCGGATCAAAGTCTACCACATATATTACATTTCTACTTTTGTTTTGTTTTGTTACATTCATTATATCTAAGAATAATAATATTACGTTAATCATTATTAACATATTACATCACTCATAAGGTATTTTTACGTACATAGCTCTGTACCCTCAGATTTACTATTTTTTATGCATCTTCATTTAAATTCTTTCTTTGTTTTATTTATCAGTACATAGTGTACAGTAATAGTTTTTTTGTCTTGACATTTGGCCAGTACAAGCCATCATTCCCAAAGATTGAATAAAATGTGTATTTGTTGTAATTAATTGCAAAATAATATAACTTAGTGTAATTATTCTGTATTTATTTTTAAACTATAAAATAAAATATACACATTTATGGTTATTAAATCAAGTTACAGACAGCATCTGACTCCCATCCCAGATTGTAAAAAGTGCTAATATTTTGCTTTGTATGCATACTAAATGCTTTGGCAAACCTATCTCCTTTAAATTTTATGGAGCTAACTGTCTCAGACTTTAGTTAGTGGACTTTATCCATTGGATAAAAAAAAGGAAAGGGAAACTGTTGTGTTCTTTCTGTGGAACTTACAAAGTCTTAGTCTTCTATTTTATTCCTTTAAATTAATTCAAATGCGAAAAAAGAGATAAAGGTTCATTCATAACGGCAAATAAATAAAAATGTATTTATTTACAGTTATGAATAAATGAACAAAAGAATATATGAACAAAGGAATAAATTTACAGTTAAATGTACCTGTGACAATTTTTTTTTTAATCAAAGAAGAAAATGATACAAATGGCTCAAACAGGGCAAAGACATTTATCTGCCACTATCTAAAGTTCATGGGTTTTACCTCCTTTTTTGTGCTAATTCAGGTTTTGATTCTTGTTAGTATTGTAATAAATAAGAAGTCTTTGGATTCCTATTTGGTTCCCTGATCAAAGCGGTGAATCTTAAATCGTATTTATAAAACAATTCCTTTTTCTTCAACAGTAAACTTAATTTACCAGTTTACCAGAGGAAAACTCAAGTACTCTTTCACCATTAAACTTATCTTTTTTCTTATAATTAATTCTCAAAATCTTCTTGATCAAGGTACAATATAATTTGACTGTCTCTTTTAGGATGTTTATACAAGAATGAAAGCTGAAGGAGCAGAAGAGGATGATGAGGAAGAGGAGTTTGTTACTGCATCTGAGTGCACAAGAAGTCCTTCTCGCTCCTCATCATATCATACAGCATCAGATGGAGGGGGAGGAGGTTCAGGAACAGGGCTCAATTTGGCTCATTGGTGGCAGGATGATGAAGTGGAGGAAAGTGTAGGCCAGGTTTTGGTAGACAGTGAGGCTACCAGACCTAGTGAGGTGGAAACCTCAGATAAGCAAGGAGAAGAGGAAGTGATACCTCTCCCTCCACCACCTCCTCCACTTCCACCTAGTCATGGAAAAATAAGCTTGCTAGCCAGGAGAGGTAGCACCAAGGTTAGTGATTGTGTTCTCTGTGTGATCGGGATTTCAAGTGATAAACATTGCTGTTTGAGAAAATGGTGACTTAAGAAAATGTCAACATAAAATATAATGAACTGTACTCAATAGCGGATTTACCCTCAGGTCAAGGTTTGTTACCCACATTTAAGGAAAACATTTCCATATTCTCTATGTTTGTGTTAATTACCCTGTTTAAATGCCTGTTTAAAAATACGACAATAAAAATGAGTGATACATGTATTTGAGAAAACATGTTTTATTTTCACAATGATGAGTGGTATACATTTCTAAGTGTCTCAGAGCACATGCATAGTAAATCCGCTACTGACTGTACTCTCTCATGGGCAGGGATACATAATAATATACATAATTTGAAAATAACGATAGATAATTTTTATTGAAAGAGTTAACATAGAATTATGTTTATGAGATTTTTGCTGTAAGCATAATGTTAATCTCTTTTCGTATGAATATGGCAAGTAGCTGCAGGAGGAAGTTAGTTTACTGCTAATATATGAATATGGAATGATATAAACTTAGTTTTCTACTACAGCTTTATGTTCCCCAAACTATTTCTACCAAAAGCATTTGCTTAGTATAGATATTATGATTTTATATATGATAGCTATCAACATTTTAGCATCATCTTCATAGGTCAGTGAGAATATTGGTTTTTAGCATATATCTAATACATTCTGTCATATACCAATCACAGGCAAGTATACCATTCTTGCCTGACCTCTACAAATCTTTCCTTCTAACACATTATTTATTTAATAAACTCTCATGCCTTTGGATGTGCCCTATTAGTTTACTTCTTCATTTTGTAAGTATAGTTCATGATATTGTCTTTTTTTTCTAGCTCTTTGAAGTAATTTTTCATTGTTTATTCAGTCAATCCATGTCATTATTTACTCTTTTCTATATATACCCACAATTTCATCATTTTTCTCTGAAGGCCCATATCTCTCTTCTATATAAAATTATACTCCATATCTATGTCCTAATGAAACTTTTTAATTTCCAGGTAAACATTATTTGTAATCAGTAGTTCTTCTTTCTTGCTTCTGCATTTTTCTAAATATTTATATTATCTCCTTCTTGTATTACTGATGAGTGATCTTCCTGCCTAGATTGCAAAATTCTGCCATTGCACTAATTTTTTTCTTTTATAATCTTATTTGACAATAGAATTCTTTAAATCTGCTGAAGACGATTATTTTTGTTTGATTATTGTTTATCTTCTGGTTGTATTACTTCTTTTTTCTTCATGTTTTTTAATTTGCTGCATCTATAGAAAATTAAAATTGTATTAATGCAATTGTATTGTTTACATTTCTTAAGATAATTATCATTGTCAGCACTTAGTGATTAGTAAATAGTACTTAGTGGTACTAACAAAAAGTGATAGAAAAGCAATATTTATAGAAATGCATTATAGTTTCTATTTTGATAATTCTATTTTAATGGTTCTCTTATCCTATTATGACAACTTTATATGTATATTTAATGGATAAATCGTTTGTCTTAATAAAATTCACTGGCCATCACCTGGTGGAATTCCATAATGAAATAAATAGAGGTTGACACTTTTATGTATGTCCACATAATAAATGAACATGACTGGTTTCAATGATAATCATCATTATCTGTTGATGACAATTATTGTTGAAAATTGTCGTGTTTTTCTGTTACTCTGTTGAAATACATAAATGCGACAACCTCTATTTGATTAATTTGAATCTGCAACATTCATCAAGTGTTTCTCAATGAAGAAATGTCTATTTCCACTTATGCATGTCTCTGCTACTTTACTTCATAGCTAACTTTCCTTAAGAAAAAACTCACCTGATGATGTGATTCACAACTTCTGGTTTGTCTACATTTGATGAATTTCATCTTTTTCTCTTCAGTCCATCTTCTCCCCAATACAACTTAAAGTTGTAGGATGATTGCTGGAGAAATGTATTGGTCATTTGATATATTGCATACATCATCTTACTGGATTTATAATATTAAGCCCCTGACGGTAACTGCCTTATACATTTTATTATTTCTGCTTTTTTATTGAAATATGACTTTCATGATTCAGACAGGTACTAACTGGGATTTCTATTAATGGGATGATCCAAGCATATTAAATTAATCTCATGTGATATAGAAATTATAGTAATAACTACTATTAAATTAAAGTAGTTATATCACAAACTTTAATCCTTATGTTCACACCACTTTACACCCACAATATATGGGTGCCCACCTGTGGTGTTTTCTAATTTCTGAGTTCTCATGTGAATGAAATTGTTTCGATTTAATTTACTTTATTATATATATGCCAATAGAAAGTATCTAAGCCATTTCCAAATACCCCTAATCTGCTATTCCTTCCATGTAAAGAGATGAAAGGTTTTAAAGCACTGCAAAGGTAGCCAGGTATGTGCAGAAAGGAAAAAGCTGCTCCTATTCATGACAATTAGACAATGTCCAATTTGGATTTGGGTAAAAAATACAACCTGACAGCAAATTTCACAATTGATGAAGAGCTGTATCCTTTCCAAGTTTACATGAATTAATATGTAAATATTTTCAAAGCCAGATCCAAATGGAATAAAAATGCTGTGGGCTTGTGATGCAGAAAATTCTTACTTACCCTCAGTATAGAATTATTTACACTGGAAAAATTGAAAATTTTCATGAGAAAAATCTGGTAGAGAGGATTACAAAGGAGCTGGCAGCACCATTCAAAGAAGAAGTAGAAACATTGACATTGATAATAATTTTACTACCTTGCTTCTTGCTAAACATTTATCGGTATGGAAGTTAATTTTTGTTGGTTATTTGTTCTTAAAAAGCTTTATATACTTTAAAAATGACTCCATATAAACATAGAGAAGATTATTCTCTTTGTTTTCTATGAACATGCTTCACTGCTCATATATGCTTTAAAAACAGAATTGTAATTTGATTATTGATAATACTGCTATAAATGATGATGAAAAGAAAAAATTCTCACATGGCCACATAACGAATACGATTCATAGATACAATGGATCAAATGGTAAGCCAATACACCGTACACAGGTACAGCTTGTAGATACTTTGATTGTAAAATAACATCATGTTGGGAAAGAAAACTAATTAGCAACATGATTTATTGAATCAATTGAGAGAAGAACTATTTAAAACTGTTATTAAAGATTGTTTTCTGAATGCCCAAGAAATTTGAAACTACACTAAAACTAGAGGAGGGTGATCAGACTACAGATTGCTCCATCAGTTGTTCCTGAAAAATGAAATAAACCTTGAGACCATACTGGTAGGGAAAAAATTACAGCTTCTTGTTATACTTACTATAAAAAACAAAAGATGCTGGAAAACTTGAAAATGTTTTTGTTTGAGGAAAACCAGTCTAGGTTGAACATTGTGCATCTATGTTTGATTGCTCTAAATGAATTTTAATATAGATTAATTCAGCTTTAAAATTGTTTTAATTATTTATTTAATAGCCGTTGTAACCTCAACAACTTATTCATTAATATTATTATTTAATTCCCAGGTCAAAACTTCATTTTTCATGTAGTGGGTACTTTTTTGTGTCCACTGAGTATATGTATGTGATTGGCATAATTATTTTTACCCTTAAAAATTGCAAATATTTTACCAGTGAATTTTTAGCTTCATAAAGACTTAAATACTGGAGGTTCTGAGAATCAGGATTTAATTTTCTATCAGTTACAAGCATAAGTGTGATTAGATGGGGACCGAAGTATCCAGTTGTGCACATGAGGGTTAATTTTGAAAATGACCATATGTTATAATCGCCCTCTTGATACTTCATATGAAGAATACAATAGTAACTGCAATCATAATCAAAATCATATGAATTATATATCATAGTCAGATGGATTTTATTATTATCAGTTTTATCAAAGTGAATGATTTGTCATTTTTAGAATTAGTTGTTAGGTAAAAAATTGTAAGAAGTACAAAAAAATAGGAATGTGTAGCATCTACCATTTAAGGATTTAATTTTAGAAGTAATGAAGAAAGATAATTATTTATCAGTTATGCCTGCTGGGTTTATAAGTAAGTTGAGTTAAAAGGGGAAAGATAATTGCCTCCTACACTTGGGCTCAAAGCATTGTGTTATGAAAGTCATTTTTATTAGGATGATGAGGATTAGTAGTATATTATATATATATATTGAAACCAAACCTGTGTGTTTCAGATACCATAAGTATCTGATAACATGGGAAAGGATTAAATCTGAAAGACTCTCACTACTCTTGAATTTTTAATTGTTTCATTTGACTAACCTCACTTTTCTAACCAGCTTACCATATTTACCCTCAATGAATGGATGTCAGGTTGTATGCTTTTCTTCAGGGCCATATTCCATATTTACAGGTGCTTATAAAGGTTTAATAACATAATCTGAAGAACTGAATAACAAGAGAAAAAAGTAAATGCCTAAAGCCTATGACACATCTGGTTCCCTGAATCTTTGAAGAAAGATTCTCACACTTCCCTGATGAATAGAGTAAATGGAAAAGAACTAGGTACCCATGATTAGAGTATGTTGAGATCTATATGATATGAGATGATACATGTGTTGACATCTGTCGTGAAAGAGTTAACTGTAGAATTAAGATATTACAAATTTTGGAGTGTTGATTTAAAACGCTCACAGGCATCATTCATTCATAGTTATGAATCTACTTTATGCCCAAAATTTTCACTCTAAAAATTTGAACAATACACCTTATGTGGTATTATGAAATGGAAATAGATATCTTTGAAAGTGTATCAATTTTCATTATTGCACATGATTTGTAAAAATTCTCATATAATACAGTAAACCATAAACAGTAATATCGTGATTTTTAGAGAAATATTAAGTAGGCTTGATGGAATATTCGAACAATATACAAAATGGTGTGGATTAAGGAAACTTATACTATAAAAAATTATAAGTTGCAATGTTTTTTGAAGAGGAAGATTATACATGATTTTTTTTGTAGATGAAATGTAGTCTATCCAGATGGAATTGATTCAGATTCATGTAATTATGGAACTCTTGGCTATTAGTTTTCCAAACTATTATATAAAGTCCAAGATAACTAGTAACAAAGTAGTTGTTATTGAAAATATTTAATGTAGAATTAATACATGTTTTGTTATACTACTCTTACTATTCATGCATCACATAAAGTATGTGCCCAGTAAATTTGCCATCTGGTCAAGTAAGGCTTCAATTTTGACACCAAGAGTTCAATTTATAACAACCCAATGAAAAAGTGCTCTTTTGCTTACTGTAATAAGATACTTTTCCACAAATAATATAATATCTACTTCTTTAATGATTATTACTCCCATTTCATTCCCCTTAAACCCTCTCCTCCTCTTTCCCTTCATTTTTTCATTTTAAACCAAAAGCCTAGTGGTGATTTATGGCACATTCATTTATAATGAAACAGAATTCATTCAAACATTCTATATACTCTCAGAGAGTGCAGGTGGATATCATGTAATTATTACGGCAAGCAGTTTTAAAGGTTTTTAAAGAAAGAGGTATCAAGTTTTAGATGGATTGAAACGCTTTATTATTAATAAAAAATTCCTTCACTATATGTATATCTTTGTTTAATCAATATGTACTTCAGTGCCTAAATGCCTGTAGTTTTGAGTGACATGGTTAGGCAGTGTTTATTCCATACTTAGTGCTCCTCTAGAGATAGGTCCTCAAAAGTCCTAAACCTCAGAAGGTCTTGAACTGCTAATTGAAAATTAAGAAGATTATTTAATTTCTTGATTATGTGGATCATCAGATCACTCCCCGAACTTACTTCTCCTATTCTCACCCCTTCCCCATATTGTTATAAAATAAGAATATTTACCAGATATCCTTACATCTTTAAAATATATGTAGTTTGCTCAATCCAATATTTCTTCCAAGAAAACTCACATACTTGATTAAATACAGTAAGTGGTGTGTATTTGGAAATCAAGAAAGCTTTCGCAGAAAAAATGTTAATGTCAATGAATCAGGATATTTTTAGTCAATGTCACTTGATTTGGGATGGCTTATGAAGAAGTAATTATAGATAAGTTAATAAGGTTAATTTCAAAACCCATACAAATAGGAGGTAAAATTCAGAACATAATATAAAATTAAACACTCTATTTCCCAATAGTTATTGAGCAACAAGAGCCCTTTCAAGATCTTCAGCCACCTGAAGATGACTTTGCAAGTTGAAACCTAGGTCGTACATAATAAAAAATTTTCATGTGGAAAAACCAAGTGTTTTCATCTTCATTATGAATCGCTTCCACGCATTCGTAATGCCTGAAAATACCCAATTTATGAACTTATAGTTACCTAGGTAACTAGACGTTCATAACTGCAGCTGAGATTAGGTGATCATAAATACTGCAATTGATATTGGTGAAGATCTAAAAAGAAAGGCAAAATAATAATTAATTAAAATAATAAAGCTATGAATAAGTGTGTAATACATGAGCAATTCAACTATATATTATAAACATAAAAAATGCAGGCAAATCAGTGGGTCAAGTAGACTCCAATTTGAGTTTGATACCAAAACATGTTTTGGTCTCGATCATCATTCTTTTTATACCTCTTCCCTCAGTTTTATTTCCATATAAGCACAATATTGAGCTCATATGGAAATAAAACTTAGTAAACACACAGAACAGAAATTTATTTAAGGTTAATATCATTCCTTAAACTGATACATAGTAGTGAAATATGCTGTGCAATTTCTTATCTGTCAAATATCTGAGCTTTGTTTCTATGTATTTATTATCTATTTTTATAATGTCAGATTTACAGGTGTATTCAATTATGATTTTGCTAGCAGGGACTTGTAGTGAGCAAGTAATTCTAAGGAGTAAATCTAAGAAAAAGTCCCACATTTGAAGTTAGGAGGGTAAAGGTTATCTTATTATTTTTTTTTAAGCATTATCAAATATTACAAGAAAAAACTATGAAATGGAAACCAAACAAATAAAAATAAATAAAGAAGAAATTAACTTGAAGTTTTAAGAGGAATTAGACCTCAAGTTATACCAAATAATCATGAAGATATGTAGACCTTGAAAGATGTAGTTTTTTTACAATGGATTACATACTTAATGAATACAATGTGAGAATCATCAGGAAGAAAAATTTAATCATGTCAAACAGAAGAGAAGTTTAAGACAGCTAATGTAATTGTAACATATAAAATAAAACAATTGGAAAGTTCCTCCGACTACAAAAGTAGCACAACATAGGAGTAGAGATTCTCAACAGACATCAGGCTCATACAGCTCAAACAAAGACAGCATTCACAATTAGGAATATATTTTCACACAAAAAAATATAGTTACAAACCAGAGACATTTACAATTAGAAAGTGGGTTTGATATGTGAAAATAGAATTCATCATGTATTGCAGGGTGTGAAATTCGCATATGGGGACCAGGTTCTGTCACTTTGCTGCTAGTGGCTTATCATCGACTGATAGAAATAAAATGAGTTGAATCGAGTTAATCTAAAGTTTTCCAAAGCCAACAACTGTATTTGGAACCAAGGACTCTTATCTGTTTCTAAACGTGCTATATGCATGGGCTACCATGCAAATACCATGATATGGTAGCCCATGCATATGGGAAAATGTTTATGTGGGGTGTGTCAATTTATGGATCAAACAATAGAATCAGCTGAACAAAGAAAAGTAGCAGCCTTAAAAACCTGATGATAGAGGGTTGATTGAAGACCAAATGAACTTGGTTGTAAAAAGAAAATATGTGAAATAATAAAAAAGAAAAGATAAAATTTGTATTCTCTTTTAAAAAAATAGCATTGCTCAGACTAACCACTACTTTGAATGTTCAAAGAATGATATATGTGTACATTCAGATTTATCTTATAACATTTTTTTAATGTTCAAGAAAAATCAAATAAGTAAAATCATTGAGATTAATAATTAATATGATGGTAAGTAGACACCAATTAGTATTAGATAAGTAGACACCATTTGTTCTTTAACTGTCCCCAGTGTTTTTAAACATTTCTCTTTAAAAGTATGATTTACAGACCCATTTTGATTTTCTTTCATCTAGCTGGTATCTAACTATGCTTTTATGTGCATAGCAACTTTTTCCACTTAGTTTTGGAGAAACTTTGAACTAAATAAAAATAGAGAATTAGATAAAGAAGAAGAATCCATAAATTGAATAAAGAAAAAAACATTGGTTTTTTCATGGAATTGCTCAAGTGACAGCCTCCTCAGTGAATTTTAAAATATATAGAAACTAGAAAAGGATAAACATTGGTTACAAAAGATTTAGGGAGAACTATAGAAGAAAGTTGAAAAAATACTTAAAATAGGAAAGAAGAGTTGCAGAGCCAAAATGGTAATGGTAAAAATGAAGAAAGCTCAGCCTTTGATTATAAAAGAGATACCATAACATATAATAATAATTTATTGGTCTTTAAGTTTACATGAACAATTGACCTCGTCAGAATCAGAAAGAGTACAGACAGACATACATACAAGCATATATTACACCATACAGATATATTACACATATTGTCAAAATACAATATCCATGGTAGGACAGCTAAAATATTCTTCAATGGAATATAATGTTTTTGCTACCAAGCAGGAGTTTAGAACCGATTAACATTTTTCTAAAGTGCATACTCTTGTTGTTGCAGGTAAATGGTTATATAATTTTATTCCCATGTTAGTAATGGAGTTTTTGGTTTATTGTTAAGCTACAATGGTTAATGGAGAGGGAATGTTTTGTTCTTATATTGTGATCGTGTGAATCAGATCTTTTCTCAAAAGAATTTTGATTTTGTTTAATATGTAGCAGTATTTATATATATACAAGCTATAAAGTCAATATTTGTAGATTTATAAATAGGATGATAGAAGACGGAATGAAATGAAGGACTGTTATTATAAATGTAGAATAAATCACAAAGAGAGGAATAATAAACTGAGGTAAGATAGTAATCGGGTAAATGAAGGCTAGTGGAGGGAGCAGAGTGGAGTTAGAAAAATTTGGAGAATCGGTACCCAAAACATGAAAGTATTATAATCAGATTTAGAAAGGGAAAGAAAAGTCGTTGGAAACAGCTCATACATTCACCAGATATTTGAAAAGGAGCACTGAAGAAAATAAAAGATAACAAAAAGGGATTGTAAAAAAGTGAAAAATTTATAAATTTCTCCTCGTATATGAGGAGTATTTTGATGATTATTATTATGAGTTTAATTTTCCATGTCGCTAGAGTAGCCCTAATAATCACCAAAGAAGACAAGAGATGATGAGTTCAGCCTCAGGAAAAGAAGAGGCACACAACAATTGTTGTCGAGGTAATGAAAATCCTAATAGAAGGAACATAGAGTAAAAATGCGACTTGTGGATTGTGTAAAGGTGGTTGGGTGAGAAGGAAAAATAGATGATAGTGTTTGAGTATTTAGGTGTGGATTTAAAGGATAGGAGGAATTTTACAGCTTCATCTGAGACTGACCATCCAATTACCCATACAGCACAACTAGTTGAGAAACGGTATATTTCACGTGTAACGCCCGTGTATAACAGCGGACCAACTGGTGTACACAAGTGTATTTCTCATATCGAAGTCGTCTATTTAAGGGTCCCAGTCCATGTCCGCCCAAAAACTTGGAATACTTGTGTATTTCACTCCCGGCCGATATAACTCCCAGATCAACAGTAAGATGGCGCCACCGTCGCTTGGGTTTTCAAAACGTGTGGGAAATTCGTATTTTCGGTGGTCCCTGATAGACGAAATCTTTCAATTTAAACCCAATCTTTAATTTTGTATCATACGGAAGTAATATTTATACGAAAGGAAAAAACAGACAAAATCAACTAAACAAAACGTTGTTTGGTAATTGCTTCTCTAGAATCCGAGATTAAGTGCAAAACTAATGCTTAAACACACCCAACAATGAACTGCATAACCCAGCTCTATTACAAACTACTCATTGAATTGAAGCAGCTATGACTTCCTGGGAAATCGAGGAATCGAAAGGCAGTATATTAAGGAAAAATCAAGGAGAAATGCTACTCTACAATTTGATATCGAGTAAATTAAGTGCATTATAACTCATACTTAAACACACACCTCCAACAACGATCAGCTTGCCTAATCTATCACTAACTAATTGACTTTATGCAAATCTAATTACCGTAAAAAAACGAATCCTGATCAGGGTAGTGTTGTGGTTAAGGTTATTTAAACAAAGAATAGGTGCAACCGGTGCGACCATAACGTATTTGTGAACATCCACTTTGGAAAATGTACTGATACCACAATTTCGTCCCATTTTAATTGATGTACATGCTAATCTCAGTATATTCTCTGTCGTCAGTAATAATAAAGGCAATCCAACACAATTTAATTGGTGAAGTTAACTGACAAGTGAGAATTCCAATTATGCAACATCATATTTCCATTAGTTTCAATAATTAATGTAGCAAATAGCAATAAAAAAAATAAGCATGGAGATATAGAAAGACACGGCAATTCCACATACCTCCATCTTGAGAGAATTCCACCAAGTAAAGCCTGAAACAGTCTCTTATAAAAATAATCATCTTCATGCTTTGATGGCCTTATAGCCATATGACAACCGCAGCACATAAAATTACTGATGATGCACGAATATATTGTTATAGGACTCACTGTGTCAGAGTATTGACAGTCATTGAAAATTATTCAGGTCCTGTGAAGATAGAGGTAATTATATCAGCCAAAATGTGAAAATACCTGTAAGCTGATTAGGCCATACTGCACACGTAATATGGGTAAGAACATCATGTCTAATGAATAGAATGAGTCTGGCCAAATAACATTTTTATTTGCATTAAACATAACAATACTTTACATTTATTTCTGAACATTTTCCAAGTAGGTAATAAAAGTATCATAATAGCATCTAAAATAGACTTTTATACCCTACATGCTGGAAGATAGGCTAACTTTCAGTTAAATTTAACTTGTTTAGCTTCCTTTTCTTCCTCGAATTTTGTACAGACTTCATTTATTGCTCTTATTGAATGATACAATTTCATATTAATAAATAACTTTAAACAATACACTTTGTTGAAATTTGAACAGGGCAACTGAAAATTAATTTCCATCATTGACTCCAAAAGTTTCAATCCAACCCCTGTCTCCCATATAATGTTAGGGAACTTCTCTTCAAAAACAGAATCCATTTCTTGCACCTGCAATGCATGAGCATATGTTCAATTCAAGATTTTAAAATATTAAAATTAAAAGAGCGCATATATAGTATTTTACTTGAATGAAAATAGATAAATATTTGGTTTCCAAACCGATGACAAAACTTACCTTAAGGGATCCTTGTGGAAACGGAAGAAACTGATGCTGATGTTTGGCATACCGGAGTTATTCCGGCAGTTTATCGCCGAACACCACGCAAATCCTCCTTTTCTTCTTATCATATCCTCCTTTTCAGCCATTCAACTATATTCCAAAAACACAGGCAATGGCCAAAACTCCTTCAAAACTTAGTACATTTCACTCAGCTAGAAGCTATCACCGTGTTACGCTACTTACTCCGCTCGGATTTAATGTATTAAAGACCTTACGATTAAAGCACAAAACGCCCTCTGTCCCCTCTGCATACTCTGTGTCATGGTATTGCTGTTACCTCGTTATAAATGGTAGTGTTTTGCCAAATGATTAAGTACCGGAATGTTTTCTATTAATGGCAGTCATATTTATAAAACCGTCCCGCCGAATGGATCCGACGACGTTACAGGGGCCAAGTCATTGATGCAGGAAAGTTGAAATCCAGAAAAAAAGTGAAGTTTCCTCTCCTTTCCTGCCCCACTCCGTCAACAAGACTCCTTTTCTTCCAATTGATACTCGTGAGATTTAGCAGACTTTTTTCTTAGAAAAAAGGGTTATTGGTTTTTATGAAATTGGGGGAAAACTGGCATCATATGCTTTCCTACCTTGCCTCATTCAAGAATCCCACCCTTGAAACATGTTCCGCAGCTTCTACCACCCTTTCCACTCTCTGGCTTTGAATACGAAACTGTCACTGCGACCGAAACTGAGGAGTTCATCCACAATTTTCTTCAATAGCTGCTTGAAACAATGGCTTCAATACGAGACATGATGATAAAAAGGTCGAGGCTCAGTCGATCATGTGAGTAGACCGAGTCCAGTCCATCAGACAACTGTAGTCTGTGCCAGTGATCCGAAGTCTGACCTTGGCACTGTAGGTGATATGTTATAGTACCAACGATATATTCAATTGTTTTTCTTTAAATAATGGGTATTTTGACTGAAGTCCCTGCATTCCTAATAGCAGTCAGCCACCATGCATAATGGTAAGTTCTCAGGGAGAGCACAAGATGCATAAAACTGATTACAGCCTCGAAAAATTAATTATTTGTGTAAAGGTTCCTGAAAAGTACGATGGAACATCCACTCTCCTCGTGTACTATATATGTTTTTTCCTACCATGAGTACAAACATACACAAATAAATGATTTATTCTTTCTACATTACATTTAGTCATATCTGGTGATGGTTTTATCATTCCTGTTGCCCCGCATTGAGATATCCATCACTCGCAAAAAAAGACTTACAGCTCAAAGCGTAGAGCTGAATAACGTCAGTTAAAGATGAAATAAAGAAGTATTCCCGCACGCCAGCACCATGAATTCATGCTAGTCCGAATGATCGTGGTACCACCTCTAACTGTATTCCCTGCGGTCAACTAGTTCAAAAAAGTATTTCTTCTTCGATCAACCCTAAATGAAAGACCGTATTTTTAGGAGCACAATCCTGGAAAGTTTTTATGTAATTCAAATAGCGCATCCAATGCCAAAGTGGCTCGATCAATTGGGTAAAATAGGAGTGCATGTCAATATATAGTTTTGGAATACATATTCCAAAACTAAAAAACAGTCAATACATATTGGAGTAAGAGAAACAGTTGGTAATTCCACACAAATTTAATTTTAAAAATACGACCCGGGTTTCGACAGGGCTGTCATCATCAGGTGACAGCCCTGTCGATGATGACAGCCC
>WURS02011107.1:0-12355 GCA_011762765.2 Rhinocypha anisoptera | reverse complement strand
AAAAGTTATTTTTTAAAAACCATCAATCTATCATGGATTTCCACAAGGTGACGGCCTCCACAGTGAACTTTGTTAGATAAGAAGCACGACTACCTCATCTGACAAGATTGGCCTTGTGTGGGTATTATGCTCACCAGATAACTATAAGGTCATGAATTTATGCCTAATACATGAGTGGTTCATCCAATAAGAATTTCTTTGATTTAGGTGGTAAATGGCCATAGCTTTTAACACACCATATAAAAAAATACTACTGCTACCACTACATTCTTGGGCAGATGGGAAATTTCAATCAACAATGCCAACAGCCATATCAATACAACACAGGGACTTATAGAGGCCAGTAATGAATGCTGGTATATTTCCCACCTCTATGCAAATACATGCTACCATAGGTGTCAAATATTTGGTCATAATTACATATTACTATAATCAGGATAAGAAAATTACACATATTAGAATCATCTTCATTTTTTATCTAGTATGGTTCTGAAATGAAAAAATCAGGATATTAAAGAGGAGAGATCATTTTAATTCTCTCTACCTGGCCAAAAATACATATGTACTTAATGTATTAAAATATTTTCACTTTAAGAAATCAAAATGTTACCCAAGTATTATTTGTATGCACAACTGCTTATACACTTCTTACCACTTCATTACCATTTCCTATATGCAATAGTAAATAAAATTACAATATTGAAAAAGTGTACACTAACCAGTTGAAATTTCAAACTTAATTACCTAAAATTTCAGGATCCAGAAATAAGTTTAGATGTGAATGATGAAGACAATGACCCTTCTCCACACTACAACTCCAACAATTCAAATAGTCATGGGACAAGGTGTGCCGGAGAAATAGCTATGATAGCCAACAACAAACTCTGTGGAGTGGGAGTGGCCTTCAACGCCCGAATCGGAGGTGAAATATTCTCACCTAATGTACACAGTGGTATATCCTAAGGCTAACATTTTTTTCTCTCTCTTAAGGGTTCATCCCATTTACCATGGTTGTTTTGTTAATTAGTTTGGCAGCAATTTGTATAGCAACATGCCCCTGCTTTTGCCAACAATTCAGGAAATTACTTTTTAGATAAACTTCTAATTTGGCCCCACTTTTGGATTAACTGTCAGGCACACACCCAGCAAACTAACTAAGTCAGACATTCAAAAACCAGTTATTAGGGGGTTAATCTCAGACTCCCTGCTTCATAGCTTATATGTACCATTCTATATTTGCATCTGACTAGTATGGAAAGAGATTGACTGCTTCAAGTAAATGATGTGCTGTTGAAGGACATAATTAATACCAGTACAATTATAACTACAATTTAATTAGAATCTAATCATAAGTTATTTTGTGATTCATATTCGGTTGATAAGAGTTATTATTATTATACTATTAGGATTAGATAAGGGTTGCAAAAAGGGTTAGAAATGTGATGAAGTTGTATAAAAAGGTGGAAGTGCTAGACAGACTTGCTTGTGGGGAATCCTGTGCTCCTGTTGGTAGGTTAATGAATGAATGAGTCCACCATAAGAAAAAAAAAATGATAAGCTTTCATTAGGACAAGTGCTGAAAGTGGAATGCATGCAACTGTGAGTGTCATACATTACATGAGATAGTAACATTGAAAAAACATATTCGGCGTTACACACTTGGGATGAAGTTCAATCACAGATTAGAGTTCCATTGAGCCAACTTGCAATCCGTGAGAAAAACCATGTGAATTTTTCAAACATTTTTTGTCTTTAGGTGGGTATACTGCAAGCAAAGAATTTGCAGCAAATAAGGGTTGGATTGAAAATTTTAAGGAGAGATATAAACTTCATAATTTGAAGATATCTGGCAAAACTCCCTCAGTAGACCACACTGCTACATGTGAGTAATCTGATATGTTCATGAAGTTAATTGAAGAAAAGGGTTACTCAAGAGATTCTTAAATGCAGATGAAACAGTACTTTTATGGAAGAGGTTGCCATCGCGGCCTTTTATATCAAAGTCCAAGATTATTGCTCTAGGATTCAAGGTCACAAGACTGAACTACACTTTTGTTCCCGAAGTTGAGAAGTACATTGCTTAAAAAATTTGCCTGTCAAAGCATACATATGATCCTTGTCCATTCATTCTAAAATAATTTTTAGAATGAAAAAAATCAAGTGCACTTAGTTCCAAAATTTTAACACAGAAGTGACACTAGGCATATCTTTTTCAGCATGGAATTGTGCTACTGTATAATAGATAAGTATTACAGAGTGGAAGGGTATATTTCTGACCTTATATGTATAAATGTAGATTATTCAAGAAATAAAGTTGCACAAATGTTTTTGAGAAAAATTAAACCTAACCCCCCAGTTTTCCACATACTCAGTGGTTTTTGAACTGTAATTTTCTTGACTGCAGGGTTATCAAGAGCATAACCTTGTATGAATATAATTAAATATTGTTTAAATGATGACAGAGGAGACAGCAGCTATTCCAAGATTGATCAAATTAATTGGCATATTAAATTCAAGAGATATACTCACCATACATCCATATACTATCAAACTGTTTATAATTTAGCTAAAAATATACCACATGCAGTCTTGTGGTGTTAAATTAGGTATCAAAAAACAGCAAAAAGCTTTAATAAATGAGCAATAATTTAATTTCTGTTATTAATGTGCACAATTGTAAACTTTTGGTTTCTATGGGGGATATACCTTATCATCACAAGTTTTCCATCCAAAGATTGGTTAAGAGCAACTCTCAAAGCTTCATAGTTTGTTAGATCATCTTCGTTTTCTGTCAATATGGCAAATTCATCTGCAAATCTCTGTATGTGACTGTCTTCTCCTTGTATCTTACACCCTAGCTTCACTTCTTATGAATTTTTCACCTTTTTGATTTAACATCGAAGATCAACAGCAATAGTGAGCATCCTTGCTTTTCCATCTTCATTCTTGCTTCACCACCGATTTTACCCCATCTCTGTTTAGAGCATTTAACATTCTTCTTTCACTGTAGTTCATTTCAATACTTTTTTAGGAACCATAGAACCAGATATTCCATTCCAAGCTATCAAAATCTTTTCATAGATGCAATAAACATAGTTTTAACAAAAGTTGTGTAGGTTTTGCTTTGTTTTATTTCCACATAATATATCAACGCAACTGGCTTCGATGGATTATCATCATCATCTGGCATTAGATTATCGTCAGCATCTGATTAATCGCCAGGTGATGATGATAATCCATCAAAACCGGTCATGTTGATATATTCTGTGATAATAAAACAAAGCAAAACCTACATAATTTGTGTCATTATGGAATTCCACCACGTGATGGCCTCCTCAGTGACTTTTAAACATAGGTTTGACCTTCAGTAATTTCTTCTCCAACATAAGTCTGTAGGTAGGAATTCCTTCTCCTGTTCTTCTGATTCACTGAAGTCTAAAGCGGTCCTCAAATACTCTTTGGCTATCTTCTCCATTCCTCATTATTTAATTCTTGCCAGAATCTCTTGTAGACATCAAGCAAATAGAAGTTTTTGCATTTGTTTGCCCATTTATTTTTTGGAATAGGGACAATTATGTTTTTCTTGAAGTCTGTTACTATTTATCCTCATGTACAAATAATAAAAATCAGTTAAAGAGCTAAGTCAATTTCTAGTGGTACTTTGTTGATCACTTGATCATAGATCCTTTGGTGCAGTATCAAATTCAGCCTAAGTATGAAGGATCCTCTACAATGAATTTCTTGCTTGGCAAATAGTTTCTCCAAATATTCTCTCTCTTTAATAAGAATTTTCCTTCTCACTTTCGCCATTCCATTACATTTACTTTAAATATATTGAAGTGGATCATCAAGGTTCAGTATACTGCTACAACATTAACTCATTAAAAATTATGTTGAACTTCTTCGTACAGACATCCCAAGCCTTCCAGCTTATGTCATTTCTCACTCTTTTATTTCTCTCTTTTTCAGTTCCTGAATGTTTGTACTTCTCTCTTCCTTAAGGTTTAGCACATTGTTTGTGATCCATGGTGTCCTTTTCAGATGTTGCCATCTTTTTTCTATTGGTCCTTTATTGTTATTGCTTTCCATTTCTTCCTCCAGTACCTGCTGAAACTCGATTTTTTGTATTTTTTCATTCAATTTATATACATGCCATTACTTATTGCCATCTTCAATTTCAGTTCACACTTTATGAGTACTAAACTGTGATCACTGTTGATATCTACTCTTTGTAGATTTTGCACTCCTTTACTGGATTTTAGAAATGATTCTGTATAATGATGTAATCAAGTTTACATCTTCTTATTCCTCCAGGCATCTTCCATGTGCATCTTCTATGTAAGTGGTTTTTCCAATTTAATTTAATTTCCATTAATGTTCCTTCAGTGAATTATCTTATTATTATCACTCTAAAAATCACCTTCTTCTAGCTATCAATCTATTTTCTTGATTCTTAAGATATTAATCTCACTTTATGCATTCCCACCTTTAACCCTTTTAGTGCCAGTCCCTACCCTTTCGCACATATCGCTAAGGATGATCTATCGACCCTAGGGGTATGTGCAAAAAAATGCCACAGGACGATCTATCTGCCTGAATTTTTAGTTTAATATTTTTTCCTAAATTTAGGAGATAAAAAATATAATTAAAATGTTTTTACTTATCCTGTGTTTGGAGTGTAAATAAAAAATGATGTTAATAAATTGATATTTATAAATATTTAATAGAGTTAAACATGGAAATTAACAAAGTCCATGACAAAGCCCTAGGATTGTTCACATATACCAGGTGTTCTATCCAATCAATCCAAACCATAATCTATGGATTAAAAAAAGAGAGGAGGACATACAGGAACTAAAAATTACACCATAAGACATTAATACACATTCAACACTCAGGGATAAGCTACAAAAGGCTAAAAATTTCCATGAAAAACCCAAGATGAAGACTGATGCGGTGTGGAGTGACGAAAGGAAAGAGAAACATCAGGAATTAATGAAAAAGATATGGAGAAAAGGAAATATGTGGGAGAGATGCAATTGAAATCAGCAAATTCCACTGTGGTTTATTCATAGAAAAACATACAAGGTGATAGAGCCTGGCACTAAAAGGATTAATCCCTAGGCTGCAAGATACGTTGATTAACGTTTTGGCATGCCACTGCAGAGAATATGTTTATTTACATTTGACTGCCACCTTCGAACCCTCCCTAGACCCTCTCCAAATTTTATGGCCTGTCCTTTTCAAAAAGGTTTGAATGGTCACACTTTCCTATTTTTCCAGAATAGGGCACCACTTTGAGGTGCCATTTATGATGGTTCATGACCCTCAGCCGAGTTTGACAAATGCATTCGATCTGCCAAGATTTGGGAAATTGTTTTCTGACCCACCGTCATTTCCCTTAGTTGTCTCCAAGTTTCAGTAGTATGCTGGCTATAAATGAAAGCATTTACATACTGTTTGGTATCAAATTAATCAGAAATTAACAAGGAAAATAAACATGGAATTCATTTTTCAATATATTCCTGTGTGAAATGTTTTTACTATAGTCAATCATATCTCCACTACCCCCTTGGAGAAAACTGAGCTACGTGGTCAATAAGGGCTGTCCCGGATCCGCCACATATAAACCTTTGTCGGAAATAGAAGGAAAGAGTGCTGCAGTCACTTTTCTCCTGCACGGAGCAGTCGCAAAGAAACGAGGCTCCGGCAGCTGAGGAGTTAAGATTCTAACCTGCCACAAGCTCAGAGTGGCCAAGACGAAAAATAAACTTGTTGATAGCAAAGGTTTCCTCCCACATGACAGTGCTGCAGCTATTAGAGTGGCCATTACCACACCTGAGTGTGTTACTGACCAACTATTATGTTCCCATTTTCACTCATGTGAAGGAGGGCTGCTCCTCTCACTTTCAGATGATTAACTGCAGCCTCTCACTAAGTACTATCATGGGACTTCTGACCATTACTCAAGAATAAACCTCTTGTGATAGTCCCCAAAGAAGCAATGTTCCTGGTAGGGTCACCCATTTCAGGTAGATGAAAAAGTTGAGCTTGATAAAAATGTCTATACAGCATCTGTCCTTCAGTGAGGTGTCTGCAAAGGTGCAAACTACAAGGCCAAGCCTGAGGAAGTGGGTGCCATGCTAAGAGAGGAAGAGGCAAAGCTTATGAGGTTATCATTTTTTTAAATCCTTGCACAATAAAGTTATTGACATTGATAAACCAGACAAAGAAGAGGTTATACATTGTTATAATAAGGACCTGAAATTTTAGGATGATAATGACACAGGATAGTAAAAAATTATGGAGCACCAGATGGAGAGAAGAAATACAGACATATGGGGACTGGTGATATTAATGAATAGTGAGTATTAATGGAGTCATAGTTACAGGGAAACTGATAGTGCAGGAAGGAAGCAAATGATGTGGTTGCCAGAGTTTTGAATAATAAATTAGGAAGAAGATGATTTAACAGTATAAACAGAAAAACAACATGGTGAAGAGTAGTACAGAGATATGGAAATGTAAAAGAGGCAGAAGGAGACAGGTGTGCGTTACAGGATGGTCAAAGCTTTATCAGAAAACAGAACTTTCAATTTGATCCCCAATATAATTGATGTCTGGAAAGACCTTAATAGAAACATAAAATTTCATGGGAACAGAAAAGAATATGTGGAAAAAGTAGTGGTGATAATAATAGGTCAATAAGTTATATTTTAAAAAAGAATATCAGTCACATCGTATTTTGAGTTCAAAAACCTTTACAATGAGGTAATTATACACAATTGGTTCAAATCTATTAATAGCCAAAGAAAATGAATAATAATAATAATGGTTGATTAAACCATGTGAATTTTATTTTAATCTATACAAGTGTCTGTATATGTTACCTAATTTCAGCCCACACTAACCACTGGCAATCATTTCTCACGGCAAAATTTCTCATGAAAGTCTATAATTAAATAAGACACTTTTGAATTTACTTTTAGTTATTAAATAGACAGTGGAGCAGAAATAGCCTGTAACTTCTAAAATATGAGTACTAAAGCACTTTATAATTAAATCACATTTCAAAGAATGAAGTTACCACATTATATTGAATCTATTACTTCAAAGTAATATGTAAAGATTTTGAGTAACGAACATACTTCAGTATTTATAAATATTGCCTAGAACAATTACATATTCACTGCTAGAATAAAATTACATAATTCTTAACCATAATCTTTATTCATCATTAGATGGTTAGGTAACACAATAGATATTGTCAAAAAAGAATTTAAAAACACTACGAAACATAGATATATCTACATATTTACAGACTATTCCCCTGAGAAAAACAGGCCTGGGCCATTTAAAAGTGGGTGTCAACAACTTGACAAGGACACACTGTCGCTGCCAATCTTTCAAAACAAACTTGATGTGTGACATTGTGGCACAGGCAGCAGTGAATGTGTTAAAAAGCTCACTTTGCTTGCACTGCATAACAGATAAAACTGCATTGCACTTCACTTAAAACTAATGGTGGACTAAACTAATAGGGCAAATGTAGGTTCAAATACCTGCAGTGTTTCAATGTCATATTACTTCAATGGAATCAATGTAAAATTCTCTGTGATATATTCTAATATAAATCTGTGTTCTTTGTCTGTTGAATTACATTCCAGATTTATTATGGCTAATAATGGTCCATCAGCAAATTGGCTAAGCTTAGAACATTCTGTCCAAAATATCCTGATAATCATTAGAAGAATTCAATCATTTTCTCTTGATACATTTTTAGTGATCTTTATTATTGGAACAGGAGTCCGAATGCTAGATGGAATGGTTAGTGATTTGACTGAGGGATTGGCTCTAAGTTGGGCACAAGACAAGGTGGATATATACAGTGCATCTTGGGGGCCAAGAGATGACGGAAAAACTGTTGAAGGACCAGGAAGGCTGGGACTTGAGGCATTACTGAATGGCATTACCAAAGTCAGTATTTCATTTTTAACTTATTTGCTTTAAAGGTCAAAAATCCAATCAAAACTTTAATTATTTATTACTACTTCTTTAAAATATGGAAACTGCTGCTGATATTTTTCCATAATAGAAAAGGAAGTCAATTATTTTAGTAAGACATTTTTATAACTAATATATTATGGACATTGTAGCCATTATCTGATGAGCGATCTTAATATGCTTTTACACTCTGACTTTTACTGTAGTGATTCTTCAAAACTCAACAAGTGAAATAAATACAAAATGTAGCCAATACAATTTATTTTAATTTGGTATTTATTGGTGATTAATGCTATGGATACCTTGGAAAATACCTTTCTCTATGGACTAATGCTTATCTGGTCTACTTTTTGATAATGGAAATTTAAACTTGTACCTTCTCAACAATTCAAAAAGTAAAACTTAGAATGTGGAAAAGTCAGTGTTGATTTCAGGAAGGAACCTTGATGGAGGACAGACAAATGACTGAATAAAAATAATGAATATTTGGTAAAAATAGTTACCAGAGGAAAAAAGCTTTACTGCCTCAATCATTTATAATCAAGTGCCCATTGGCAGTAAAGCTACTTCTAATTAATGTTTCAAATTTAAAGTTTTTTATGAACAAATGTTTTATATTGTAAAAGAATTTATAAAGTCTAATTAAAATATATATTTGTAAAGTAACCTACACAGTAATTTTTGTATTTCAATACTCTCTCTGACAAAGCCATGTTTTACCTACCAGAGAATAAATTTATTATTCCTAATATTAATATATTCAATAAAGTCAGGTATAGTTCAGCTTTTAAGACCAAATCTGAGAATGAAAAATTGATGGTCAAACAATAAGAAGTAGTAGATTTCAGCTTGTAATCTAGTCTTGGAGTTAAAATTTGATTGTTTTGAGTGAAAGATTCATAATATAGTTAGGACACCAAATTTGTTGAAAATCAAAACTTTCATAATTACCACCTAATTTAATAAGACAAGAAGTGTAGAAAGCCTAGTGTGGAATTATGAAAGAAAATCAAACAATTCACAAACACATAAGGTAATCAGTGCTGGTGTCATTGGATCAGGGAGTAATATTTCATTCTCAGAGCTTCTTTCTATAGGAATCTATTTGGAATCAACATTACAGAAAATATTCACAATAACGTTATATACTTGACAGCTTTGATACACATGAAGTTAGAATGTGTAACACACGAAGAACCCATAATTGGTAGAAGTTAAGAACTCAAGTTTATGAGCAAAAGATTAAGCAAATTAATAATACATATATTAAATTTAGTAATCAGGCATATTCAGATTACCTTATCATAATGGCAAATTATTGCTCAATTGTATTTAATCTATCATATTAACAATAATGTTGGTTCTGATAAAAAATTTTACATTATACATAAAAGGGAAATAAATAGTAATATAAGGAGAAAAAAATCAAACTCCTACACTGAAACATAATTTTCTAGGGAAGAGGTGGAAAGGGGAATATTTTTGTTTGGGCATCAGGAAATGGTGGAAGTAAAGGAGATGATTGTAGTTGTGATGGATATGCAGCGAGTCCTTACACATTATCTGTTAGCAGTGCATCACAAAGTGGACAATTTCCTTGGTATGGTGAGAAGTGCCCTTCTACATTAGCAGCAACATATTCTAGTGGAGAATATAAGGACCAAATGATAGTAAGTACATAAAGTATTTTAAATACATAAAGCATGTTCACAGGGACCACTAAGAAAACCTTAGTGTATGTTTACTGGCTTAAAAAAGTTTCTCGGAAAAGCTTTGAAAGCTATCATGGATTGAAGTCATTTTAAATAGAGTGAAAAATGATGGACATTTACTATCATAAAATAATTTCAATACCATCTGATAACAATGCTCATTCTCCTCCTTTGCCTTCAACCTCCTCCATTATTCTACTCCTAATCCAGAAATTAAAAATGCATTCTCTTCCCCATACCTTTTTGCAAAAAACTGCACAGCTCTGCATTATTTGCTGACCAACTTTTGATGATCCTAATAATGGTCAAGAGAGGAGGAGGAACAAAAGTGAAAGATGAAGAAATTTAGGGAGGAGAAGAAAAAGCTAACCAGCAAACCAATTGTTTCCCACTGTCCACAGTAGGACAAAGTCAGAATAAACGGATATTTGCATATGCTTTCTATAAATTCATCAAAACTGGAACTCAAAAATGAAAAAAAAATAAGTAAACAATTGTGTCTATTAATTCATTTAATCATTCTCATGGACCTTGATGTGGTGGAAGGGCTTGTGTGTTCCAATGACCCTTCACTGGCTGCTTCGTGCTTCACTGACTGGAGTAATGATTTTTGCTCCTGGTATGGTCACCCGTGCTAGGTAGCTCAAAGGGTAGAAGCCAGACAAAAAGTAGTTCACCCACTGTCTGTTCCTCAGTGAGGCAACTGCAAAGGCATCTGTACCCCAGAGGTATGGCCATTTAATAGATGGTGTCACATTAAAGACACTATTGAAACAAGAATTGGAAAAGCCACCTCAAATATATAATTCCAAGATTACTGACGAGTCAGAAATTGAATTTGAATCCTGGCAACTAGGGGGCTCAGCCTACTGGTGGTGGGGGCAGGTGACGTGCCCGGCAGTGGAAGAGGCAAGGTTTCTGCAGTTGCAGTCTCATGAAACCTATGTGAAATTAATACTCTAGAGAAGACAAGGAGGCCTGCAATGATTACAGTGGAGACATGGACTGTAAAGACAATGTTAAGGGTGGGAAAGTTAGAGAACATAAAACTTGGAATAGAAGTCCTACAAAGTAGGAATAGATATACTAGGGCTGAGTGTGGTCGGATTCTAAGAAAAAGGAAATGATTACTAATTTTTCCGTAAATTAAATATATACTGGAATTAGTTAGTTTTTTTATCACAGAAATAATATCAATCTAGATTCCACATTTTGTCCTGCACCCTATGGCTGGAGCAAATTCCAAGTGAGTTAAAATGGTATCTGCGGTATATATCTGTAATTTCGTATGTCATTTGTTTGGCACAATAAAAGCCAGAGGGCAGGCAACGGCAGTTGCCGGTAGTCTCAGCCTATATCCTTGGGGAAAAGAAAGGCATACCACAAATGGCAGCAAATAGGCTGCAGCACTGGGCAATCATTTTACAAGGTTATGATTTCCAAATCCAGTATATCAAAGCTTCTCAAAATAAAGTTGCTGATGGACTGTCTAGGTTGCCACTGGACACAGTGGAGGAGGAGTGCAAGGAGTTCTCATATGTTGATTTGGGAGAAAGGGAGTTTTTACCCGTAACTGCAAGGGGTGTTCGTCTAGAGTCTCAGAGGGATCCCATATTGGCGAAGGTTATTTAATACTGCATGTTTGGGTGGCCAGTGAAGGTAGATGAGAAGGTCAAGCCATATATGATAAGAAAAAATGAATTAACTGTGGAACAGGGGTGTTTGTTATCGGGAAATAGGGTAATAATTCCAGAAAAACTGAGACCTATTGTCTTGAGGGAGCTGCATGCCAGCCATCAGGGTATGGGCAAGATGAAGTCTCTTGCCAGATCGTACTTTGGTGGCCCAAGATGGATGAAGATGTGGAGGGACTAGCACGGTCATGTGTATCATGTGCAGAGAACAAGCCTCTCCCTGCTAGGGCCCCTTTGAAATGCTGGGATTGGCCAGAAAGGCCCTGGGTCCGTTTGCATGTTGATTTAGCTTGTCCATTTTAAATAAAATTTTTTGGTGGTAATTGACAGCTCAACGAAATGGCCTGAGGTCTTTCAATTGAGAAATGGAGGGTTGGATGAAATAGTCAGTCATCTGAGAGTTTTGTTTGCAACCTTCGGGCTACTGGGAGAAATAGTTAGTGATAATGGCACAACTTTTACCTCAGGGGAATTGTAAGATAAATGACACACTTGGTTTTTCCACAATTTTTATTTTTCACTACCTAGGTTTCGACAATCAAGTCATCATCAGGTGTACTGCAGAATTTTATACATTGCGTTATATATACATATTTTTGAGGAGGGTGTAGGGGTTGGGGGGGAGGTGATATTGAGGGGGGGGTCCGGGAGCCAAGGGAAGTGAAAGTGAAGTACCGGAAAAAGGGAAGGAGGGTGGTGTTTCATGTCTCCAGGAGATAGGTAGTGGATGTATTAGTAGGGACAGTCCAGGGGCCATCAGTAGTGATGAGGGTGAACCAGTGGGGTATTGGGAGGCCAGAAGGAAAAAAGTGTGTGATGAAGAGAGGAGTCAAGAGAACAGTGCTGAGAGGTTTAGAGAGTCAAGTGTGGGGTAAAGGGGATGTGAGAAATCAGACAATCAAAGAAGGTACCCTCAAAGAGTGAGGAAGCCCATGGAGAGTGGAA
>WURS02011096.1:0-12356 GCA_011762765.2 Rhinocypha anisoptera | reverse complement strand
TATATAGCTTTCGTTAAAAAGATTTTCTTTAAGCAATAGATAAACTAAAATTCTTACGTTAAATTTTAATTTACCCCTACCCCCCCTTAGTAAGCAGATAGTAAGCAAATTTTCAAACCCCCTCCCACCCATAAACTGCTTACGTAATTAAAGTACGTCCCCTAAGCAAAAGTGCTCACCATACAGGGGAGGGGGTTAAAAACTCAAATATGTTGCTCACGTAATTAAAGTATGGCCCCTTGCCACTTTTGAGTCACATAAATCATAGACATTCCCACAACAAAATTTTTGGGTAGCTTGAATTCTATCTTATCTTCTATCAAACAAATACATAAAGATTTTTTAAATAGAAAATATTTTGGTTTGTTTTTTATTATAGGAAAAAACGATAATCTTTCTAGATCGTTTCCCAAAACCATTAAATACTCTAGGGTGAAGAAAATAAAAGCTCATATTCTCAAAGTAGCTTCCAAAAGCATTTTATTTTACATGTTGAGTTGAGCGATATGGGGTGCAATAGAGCCCATAGTGGCACGCAGAGACGCTATTCTCTCTCTCTCACATACATTACTATCTAGAGAGGGAGAGGGAACTCAAGCGAAGCTGGAACCGAGTGTGCATCGGCGCAGGTCTCGTTGCAACACAGCCACGTAGCTCCCTTTCTCTCTCTCTCTCTCTCTCTCTCTCTCTCATTGGCTGTACCCGAGGCCTGCCAGTTTAGTGTAGTGTTTGTTGGTGGTCCGCAGTCCTCTAGTGTTATTCTGGTTGTGATACAATTGGCCTAGGCTACCACGCCACCAGCTAGAAGGTAGTTGTCTGGTAGTGTATGTCAGTTCGATCAGAATCAACTAGCACCCTTTCCTCATCCTGTCAAGTGCTTCCGTGCTTTAGTAGTCTCTCTTGGATATCCTTTCCACATCGTATTCAGCATATATTCAATTTGATTAGAAGTATACTTGGAGACACAGCTCCAACTTGTCTCCATGTTTGTACATGTCAATATTTGAGATCGATATGAATCGAGGCGACTGTTTGGAGAGGTCTCGGTGACACCTCTCCACCGGTGCTATATATTCAAGCCCGTGGAACTAGCCTCGCCACCAGTTCCACATCGACGCATCTGACGTGCTTTGAGCCAGAGGAACCAGTTGGGCACTAGACACCAGATGGCCTGCATCTCACCACTTCCAAGTGGAACACTTCTCCCCAAGAATGTGATGTGATTAATGAACCCACCTGAAGCTCATTCATTGCAACATTTCCTTGATCACATTCAAGAGACTTTCATTATATATTTTTTTGTTGTAATTTTTTAACAAGACAAGATAACCGAAAATTCGTAATATTTTTTCAATATGAGATTTATTCATTGAAATACTTGATTTTTTTGTTATCTGATTTTGAAGACATCACCTAAATCTTGATATAACAAACAATCAAACATACAACTAATAACAATCCTTTGAAGTGGAATTATTTATTTATTTATTTTTATGCCAATTTATTAAAATTATAATAAATTTGACATATATTAAAAATATAAGACAAGTTTTTTTTCAAAAAGAACAAATAAAGTCAAAATATAAGAATTATTTATGTGATATTAAAACAATGACAGCAATTTTCTATTTAAAAGCTTTCTTAAAAGAAACATTAACACGAAAAAGTATCATGTTGAAATGTTAAAAAACT
This sequence comes from Rhinocypha anisoptera, assembly GCA_011762765.2. Lineage (NCBI taxonomy): Eukaryota > Metazoa > Arthropoda > Insecta > Odonata > Chlorocyphidae > Rhinocypha > Rhinocypha anisoptera. The sequence continues at coordinate 10,664 of WURS02011096.1, read as the reverse complement.
CAAGAATGCTGAACAAAAGAAAATATTTTGATAAAATTTGACAAAAACTGTTTAAATCAAACAAAGAAAAATGCCTCGGAAAATTACCAAATTGCTAAGCTCTGCAAAGCAAAAGATTGGAATTCGAAAATCGACGGGAAGTAGTCGAACCACTTCTGCTGCTGCTGCAGCACTGGAAGCTTTTTCTCCAGAAGTGGCTGCGGCAAATGCCGCTATGGCCTCTGACTCACAAAAACTACTTGACCCTGTTGAAGTAGGGGACAATGATGGACAAATTTTTGATGACTTTACCAGTCCCGATCTTAATCTGGAAAGTCTTGGACAACCGGGACCGGAAATGACACCTAACGTGGAGGGAGCAAATGGAATGAGTGCTGGCCTCAAGCGATGGCTTGGCTTGGGTGGTGGCCTCACACAAGACAGTGGATATAATGAACTCTTTGCAGAGCAAAAGGTAAGTCGCTCCCACATAATCTGAAGTGGATAATAAATTCAGTATAAATTAGATTTATCTTAATTAGTTTAGTCTGATTCTAGTTATTTGATGTGGAAAAACTAGACGAATGACAATTTTTACACCTTCTAGGACCTTCATCAGAAAAATTGGTGGAAATCAAACTTTATCTTAGGACACGGAAAACCAACTCTCTTCGGCACGTGGGATGGAGTGTATGTCACTTGTGTAGTGCATCTCTTCGGTGTTCTCAGTTTCCTCCGAATTGGATGGATGGTTGGCAATGAGGGAATTTTCGCCAGCATGGTCATTGTTTTTGCTTGCTTCCTCTTTAATACCATTTCACTGTTAGCTGCAATTGGAATTATGGAAAGATGTGCCGCAGTGTCGACCGGTTCATTCCCAGGTAATATTTATGATTATCAGATAAACAATGACAACGTTTCACATATTACAGGTTTAGCCATATCACGTGACCCGGAATATCCTAGTACTGTGGCATCGGCTCGCGCCAATGTACATTTACTGATATCCACAGTGCTCGGGTCTCGTCTTGGCGGAGCTATTTCCTTAGTCTATTGTTTCGGACAAGCTGTGTCATGCGCATTACACGTCACTGGCTTCACTGAAACCTTTGTACAACTGTGCGCGTTGTTCATTGAGAGACACCTCAAGCCTTCACACTCTCAATCTCAGAATCAAACATCATCAGTTGTAGAGATGACTTCGAGTTCCTTATCTACTACCTCGTCAACCTTTGCGCGAACTATGGCTCGAGTATTGCTTATCGAGATTGGATCTTTGGATAAGACTTCAGATGCTACCGGAAGTGGTTCTACAGATCAGTTTGAAGTGATCCTCACGCCCTACACCTATCAACTCGTGTCGGCACTGGTCATTCTCGTTTTATTTTTGTTCAATATCCTTGGAGTGAAGTGTCTCTTTCGTTTGCAAACATTTCTCTTTGCCTCACTTTTATTTGCAATTCTGGATTTTACTGTCGGATTGTTTGAACATCATCTAGATTTCGGTAAGAAAAATAAATTGAGTTGCAAATGAGCAAGTTATTGCATGCTCTCGTGTAAAAATAACGTAGATAAGTAAATAAGGCTAAAAAAAAGAAAATTATAGATAAGATATAAATAATTCAATAGTATATGAGAGATAATTTATTGAGATAATTCGAGTTTAAATATAAATAGCTCACATTCCAAATACAACATTTGAGTAAAACACTTTATTCATTGTGCTGACATGTTTCAGGTTATGGACCAATCTATGGCAGTACGTCTCATTTAGCCGAGAATCTTTACCCAAGCCCAGAGAGTGACCCGCGCCTTTGGGGGTTTTGGTCGCAGTTGTTCGCCACAGTGGGCGTATTCTTCCCAGCCACTATCGGTGTGATGGCTGGCGTCAACATGGGTTCTGATCTGGAGACTCCAGCACGAGCTATCCCGGTTGGCTCTCTCTCCGCAATTCTCTCTTCTTACCTTCTTCATCTGCTATTCATCCTTGGACTCGGTGTCACTTGTACTCGAGTTGCACTGCTGCAGGACTACTCTATCGCGCAACACGTCTCCGCAATTGGACTCTTCTTTATGCTAGGTCTTTACATGAGCACTTTGTCTTCAGGACTTGGTTCGATGTACACCGCTCCCAGAATAATGCAGAATCTAGCTCAAGAGCTTCATCAGCTTCCAGTGGTTAAGTGTTTTGCTGTGGGACGTGGACCCAATAAAAGTAAGTTTTACAATACACTTAAAAATATCATCTTATCTTCTCTGGTGCTAGTTCCAATCAACGCGTTGATCCTCTTCACTTTGGTTACGTTGACCTTCGTGATGATTGGTGGTATCAACGTGCTTGCTCCAATTGTGACCATTCCGTATCTGTTGACCTACGCCACCATCGAGTACGCTTACTTCTCCATGGCTATGACTTTCGACATTCAAATCTCACGAGAAAAAAGATTTATGGCTATCGCGAGTCAACTTGGCACAGTGACCCCAGAAAAACCACCGGACAAAAATGGACAAGTTGCTGTGTCAGAAAAACCAGTAATAGTTGAAAGATTCACCAAGGTGACTATGGAAATTGCATCTGAGCCAACAACACCTACCGGAGGCAAGAGTCAACTGAGCAGAGTTGACGAGGGTGACACACTATCGCTGACACCTTCGCTGGGACCAATCCCGCCCAGTCCTACACCTTCCTTACAGCAACATCTTGCCGGGTATGGATCGGTACAGAGTATCACCCAACACATTAAGATCGTACGGCGTCAGAGTACACAAAGTGAAAGTGGAAGTGGCTCTGATGGCGAAACTGAGGCCGGTCAAGGTAAGCCACCCAAACATTAATTCATATAGATTAATTGAAAAAAGTTTAGAAACAATAACTTGAATGTTTTCTTATATTTTAGGTGGCAAAAAGAAAAAAGGAAGAAAACCTACAGCACCTCCTAAAAGTCCTAAACCGGAAGTGCAACCACCCACCCAACCCAAACAACAACCAGCCAAGCCAAAGAAAACCATCAAACAGTTGATGGCGGCGGTGAGCGACACTGATGACGAGGAAGAAGACGCCGAGGCGAGTCAAATGATTCTTCCAAGTGCACGGCGAGAGTCAAACTCAATCTTTCGCTTTGAAACTTCTGCTTTGATGAAAGATGTTCAAGATCCAACTCAAGCAGAAACCGACACCGAACGACTTCTAAATCCTGACCCCGAGTTGGCTGAGATTGGATGCAAACAAGAAGTGTGGTATTTGAGAATCATGAACCGATGGATTGTTCTAGTGGCAGCTATCCTCAAATTGGGTCTCATGTTCGTGGTGGCGTGGCATTACGCTCTTCTAACCTTGGGTGCATTTTTGGCACTCTATTTCATCATTGGAAGAACAAATCCGGGATTCTACCCGGGTGTTTCTGAGTTCGTTCTCTGGCAATGGCTCAAGAACTGTGGAACTAAGTGTGGTTTTCGTAAGCATTTTGGGATGTCTGCAGGATCGCAAGCAGAAGGCGCCAACCTCGTTGCTTCTTACAGCTATGATCGAATTGTGCTGCCACCAAGTTCGTTGCCGAGTTTCACTACTCACCAAGACCAACTGACAAGTGAGAATACTGATTTTTCATCGAGACCCCCCTGTCACTTCACTACTACAATCAATTCACAGCTTAACTAACTTCAAATAAACTCCACTGTATTTAACATGCAACCATAACTAGAATGTTTTATGTTCCATTTTCTTTGGGGAACACTAAATTTTAGATATAAATTAAAATATTTAAAATGTAAAACTGGAGCTAAATATAGAATGAGAATAGTATTGAACAAATTTGAAGGGCACTTCTCACCATTATTCTTATTTAAGTATAAGTCTCTAAAATTGCCAAAATGACTTTTCAATGATTACTTATCGGCTTAAATGAACACTTAAAACCCTTTTAATAACAAAATGTTCAAGTTTCACTTTCTGGAACATTAAGTCAAATTTGTTGGGGTCTCACATTTTTTAATGATGATTATATTTCTGTTTCTTTTTATGCACTTAAAAAATTAAAGTTCTCCCCGTGAATCGCACACGCACACACAAACGTTTTTTTGCCATACATACATTGAAGATATTTGGAAGTTGATCCACAGGGTTTTGATGATTCTTCTGTTATTCCTTCCTTTTATTGTTCTCATCTTTTTTACCTTTGCCCGGTAGAAAGAATAGTTAGTGCTAATCAAGTCAGCTTGTTGAGTTGACTTGATTAGAATCTCTTCAACTTTACATTTTCTGGTGACTTTTATAACTTGATTGTTGATAATTCAAACTCTCCCTTTCTCTATATTCCACAAAAAATGTCACAACAAAACTATTTTTGTTATTGATTGTCTCTCAAATCATTCCTTAATCATTGATTACTAATCAACCTTATCAACTCACCACCCTGACCTCACACTGTGAGCACACCACAAAATATTTTTTTGATTTCAATGTCATTCCACACAAATATTGTCTATTTTAATTTTAAAACATAAAATAAATGATTTAATTTAAACTAAGACTTATAAAATTTGATTGATGAATGGAAACTTTGAACAAATATGATCTGATAGTTTGCAATGAATGCAAAATGTCTCGAAAAAAATATCACAAATAATTTTCGACTCGTTTGATCGAGACCAATTCAAATTAACTGTTTGAGTAAAGTTAATCCTGAAGAAGAAAATTGAGGACTCACTTGTCAGAACTTGTCGGTGATTCCCTTTCCCCTTCAGGCAATTCAGTACTGTGTACCTCTTCCTCAAACTCGGGATTGACAATCGCCATCTGTAACTCGGAATTGTCGTCTTCACTCTCTAAATCAGAAACATCCATCTCCAAGGGTAACTCGGAACTCTCTTCTGCCACGTTCTTGGGCAATGTTTTATCCTCTTTGGGCGAATTCAAAACAGCAATTTGCATAGATGAGTCAGCCAACGAAGATGGTGACTCGGATGAAATGGAGACGTTGGCAGCCACCGAAGGGGGAGTTTCACGTGGATGCTTAATGCCGATGTGCCGATTGAGACACACCAGACTGGAGAAGCGTTTGTCGCAGTACCGACACGGAACCTTGCCATTCTTCAATTCACTTTTCGGTGTATGGTGAGTCTTTTTATGCTGATTTAAAGTAGACCCTAACCGAAAGTCCTTGCCACATGCATCACAGTGGTACGGTTTGATACCTTGGTGGATACGCTGGTGCCGTTGCAGACCTGAGTGATGTCGAAACTTCTTATCGCATTCCGCACAATGAAACGCCTTCACATCTAAACACAAAAACAAACATCGATTGTATTTCTACAATTCCAATTAGCTCAGTTCGATGGAACACTAACCTTTATGAATGAGCATATGGCGTTTCAAGTTAGTAGCTCTGGTAAATGTAGCGGAACATTCATCGCACTTATGAGGTCTCTCACCAGTATGTGCTAATTGATGCGCAACCAATGAGTTTGGATGACGGTACTTGGCATCACATTTATCGCACGCAAACTCCCGCTGTCCATGAGATCTCATATGCTGCTTCAAAACCACTGGAAACATAAATCTCTTCTCACATATTTCACATTGATATGGCCTCTCCTCGTTGGCCACGTGCCGACCCATCTGGTGCCGAGTCAACTGTTGTGTTGTTTTGAATCGCTTATCACATTGCAAACACCGGAAGTTACGTTCTTCAATATGAGCCACACGAACATGGTCCCGCCAAGCTTTCCGATAACGAAAACTGGCGTTGCATTTACTGCATATGTGAGGCCGGCTGTCCGAGTGACATGCCTTATGAATTTTTAATCCATCTCGTGTGCGAAACGCTTCTTTGCACTTAGAACATTTATAAGGAAGATCATTGCTGCTCGCATGCTTGTTCGCATGACGCCGGAGCGCGATTGAAGTTGTCGTCTGCAATTGACAAACAATTGAGAGTTATGACATTTACAAAAGTAAATATTTAATTAAACTATATACAGGCAACACTCAACAATCGGCCCGCTCAAGAAAAGACCTCCATTATAAATCGCCATAGGGCAAGCGCACGCGTTACCTCTGACCACATTTCGAAAAAAAGCTACTTTGTACTGCCAAAGGTAGAGAACATTTTTGGCATTTTCTTGAGTGTTGCCTGTATGAGGGAATACTGTACTCATAGACTTGACTTGGCTTCGGTTTGCTCTTTGTCTAGCTACGTTTTTTGTTCTAGAAATAGCTAAATTGTTACGTAGTTTGTGAATGTCTCATTTATGTTTTATTCGCAACTCTGTGTGTAAGTGATCTTGTGATTTGTATATTTTCTTAAGTGTATATTGTATGGTGTGTGTGTGTGTGTTCCTGTTTACTTTCAAAGTTTTGATTTGCTTTCAACTAGGATTTTTATTTTTACCATAATAACATTACCTCACTAAAGATGTTGCCTGGCAACATTGTTCAAGTGTTGATCAAAGCCTACGTGGATGAGCCGAGACTTTCCAAGGAGAGATGCATGGAATTGGCGGAGGAAACTGGGCTACAAGCAAAACAAGTGACCTCCTGGTTTCGAACTTGTCGCTATCGTGGCCTGCCAAAGCACCTAGGTTACACCGAAGCCCAGCGCAGTGCACTACTCGAGGCTTGGCTTCAGTATGGTGCAAAACCACCAACTTGGAAGCTTGCCGAACTCGAGACGGGCCTTGGATTGTCACGCAATCAGGTGAAGCATTGGTTTTGTGATCGAAAGCGCCGAGGTAGTTCGGTTTACTATCCAAACCAGTACACTGCAATCAATGTTGGGGTTGACCAATCGGTTTTGGCCAACTCGACGATCAATCCCACTGAGCAGAATGTTTCATCTAAAGGTAAGTAACAGCAATACTTTAAAATTACGTAAACAAAAAAATCGGGATTTTTGGACCCCCTTCCTCTCTCACTGTTAAAAATACTGTCTGGTTATAACCTGATATTGAGCACGTTTCTGGTTGTAACCTTACAATTTCAAAAATAAACAGCTATTGAGGTGACAATTTAAGAAAAGTTTGCTTATAAGTTATTACTCTACAATTTTACAAAAAAATAGCTTATAAGCGTTGATTTTTCAAAACATCTGCTTATAAACTTCCATTTTTAAATTTGAAAGTTTATTACAAAGACTTGTCCAGTTATAACCAGAAATGTACTTAATGTTGAGTTAGAGCTGGACAGTATTTTTTACAGTGTATGAAAATATTTTTTGTTTAATAGCACAAAAAACTATTCCAACCCTTTCTTCCACTGTTCTTTCAAGTCAACCATCGAATCAAAATGTCTCAAACAACCACTTGAGGTTGGCTGAACTGCATGTTTTACCGTCCAACGCAACTCCGACTACCTATTCAACAAGTCTTTGCCGCACTGGTTAGTAATCTATCAAGTTTTCATAATCTCCTATATATTAATGAATAATATAGTCGTGGTTTTCTATGTTCTATGTTCTGTCATTTTTTGGTATTGTGCCACCCACGTATTTGTACTGTGAGAGTTACTCTACCTCTTAGGCTTAACCGATTCGAATCCAACTTTTGTTCTTGTGATTCGAATTTGTCACCAATTCGAATCTAACTTTCACTGTTGTGATTCGAATTTGTCAACAATTCGAATCTAACTTTTACTGTTGTGATTCGAATTCATCACCGATTAGAATTTAACTTTCATTGTTATGATTCAAATTTTGTTCCAATTCAGTTCGAATTTTGTAGATAAATCTTCAAATTCTATTGTCAATATAATTCGGAATTCGAACAAGAGTTTCGAATAAAACATAAATGAGATATTCACAAACTACGTGACAATTTAGTTATCTCCAATACAAAAGACGTGGCTAGGCAAAGAGTAAAACGAAGCCAGCAGTTAAGTCTATAGAGTAAATATGAGTAAAATACATTAGTCACGTTCTTTGTGAATTGCTCATTTATGTTTTATTCGCAACTCTGCTATCCCCCCCAAAAAAATTCTTTCAACTTACTTAAGAAGCATAGTGTAGAACAAGATGTGCTGAAAGAAGAACTCATACAGTGCTTTATTCTCCACTGATTTAACACCATCCTTGATATAGCTTCTCAGGATCGACTTGATTGGACCGTGATAGTTGCGTAGAACGCATTTCAAATCGATACGATTCAAAAGTTGATATACCATTGATGGCACGGGAAGAATCACTGATTGGGGAGAGGTGACCGGATTTGACTTTGGTGTCTATAAGGTTAAATAAAGCAAGGGAGAGAAAGAGAGAAAGATTTAGAGAGAGAGAGAGAGAGAGGGGAGAAAGAGAAATAACAAGAGGGAGAGAGATGAAAAGAAGGAGAAGTAGAGAGAAATAAAAAGAAAGAAAGTGAAAAACATAAAAGAGAAAGAGGGCTAAGGAAAGAAATGAAGAGAGAGAGAGAGAGAGAATAAAGGAGAAAATGGGAGGAAAATGAAAAAAAGAAAAGAGAGAGAGAGAAAGGGAAGAGTAATAGAGAGAGAGAGAGAGAAAAGAGATTTGAAAAAATTAAAATAAAGAGAGAGGGGGAAGGAAATGAAGAGAGAGAAATGAAGAGAGAAATGAAGAAAACGTGAAATAAAGAGAGAGAGGAGAGAAAAGAAATGACGAGGGAGAGAGAGAGGTGGAAAGAGAAAGAATGAGAGAGCGGTAGAGAGAGAGAGAGAGAGAGAGAAAAAATAAGAGAGAGGCAGAGAGAGAGAGAGAGAGGGAGAGGGAGAGAGAGAGAGGGGGAAAGAGAGAGAGAGAGAAATAGAGAGAGAGAGAGAGGGAGAGAGGTGGAAAGAGAGAGAGAGAAAGAGAGAGAGAGAGAGAGAGAGTGAGAGAGAGAGAGAGAGAGAGGGTAAAGAGAGAGAGAGAGAGAGACTAAAGTCAAAAACCTCATCCTTGTTGTCATCCTCAGCCGTAGCATCATCAGTAGTAAGCTGAGAGCACAGAATATCTTTCACGCCATCATCATATCCACAGGCTCTAATATGGCCTAATCGAAGATGGCACGACTGTTCCGTTTCGCAGAGTTCATCACAAAACGCAGCCTCAGAACACCTGCGACAGGGTAAGGATTGACTTGGTTCTATAGGTCCAAAGTACCCCCGGAAGCACAGGGCACAGTGGTCGTTCCACTGGGACCCTACAAACCACAGTGGAGGCTCGTAGAATACGTCATCGAATTGTTTGATGGTTCGACACGTTCGAAGTCGAGTCACTTTTGCCGGTGGACGTTTGTTTGAAGTTGATGGAATTGTTTCTTGAGCCAATTCTACTTTTATTTCTTGACTCTCTGGTTGATTTACTTTGAAGATGTTGAGATGAATTTCAGGAATATAAATCTGAAATAATAATTTAAAATTTAAAAAATAACCAATCACTCCAGAATCTATATATTAATGAATAGTTAATGGATCGTGGTTTTCTATGTCTTATGTTCTTGAAAGAGAGAAAGAGAGAGAGAAAAAGAGAACGAGAAAGACAATATATTTTCGCCACAATCTCAAAGCCATTCAAGACTAGAATTGAGTTAGCTTTTTTTCTCATCGTATGTTCTGTCATTTTTGGAATTCTGCTTCCCACGTTTTTGTAGTAAGAGAGTTACGTTACTTCTACTGTGCTTAACCGATTTACCGAATCTAACTCTTTCACTGTTGTGATTCGAATTCATCACCAATTCGAATCTAACTCTTTCACTGTTGTGATTCGAATTCATCACCAATTCGAATCTAACTCTTTCACTGTTGTGATTCGAATTCATCACCAATTCGAATCTAACTCTTTCACTGTTGTGATTCGAATTCATCACTGATTCGAATCTAACTTTTTGCAATTTTATTCTGATGCAAATTCAAATTTTTCTGACAAGTTAATAGTTTACTCAAAAATAGGCGTTTAAAAGAAATTACAAATTATTAAGATTTATTACTTATTTATTATTTTATTTATAAATATAGAAAAAATACATTCATTTAACAAGTATTTAACTCAGCATTAATTATTACAACTGATACATGTATTAATAACTAGACAAATAATAGCAAACAAACAAGTCAAAATGCCAGTACCGAGAGTAATGTTAATGAAATTTAGCAAAAATTTACGCCAAAAGTTACAATTTTGAATTACAACAGGCCACAGCGTACCTTGGGGGTTAATTCCAAGCATAACTTGTTGAACTTTGCACTCGATCCAAGTTGGACACTGTAAATATAGCCAGATTAACAATACAACAACCAAACTTAAAAGAATTAAATAAACGAGATTTTTAAGAAGATTCAAACAAAACATTAGTCGATTTTTCAGTGTTTTCTTTCTTGGTTTCATCAAAAATCTGTTTGAACTTTTGAAATCACTGGAATTATAAACAATAATATAAAATATCAAATTAGTAAAGCTTATTTAGTAGAGAATATTGAACAAACTTTTTCTCTGAGATATACCCAGAATCTAAAGATTCTAGTTCAATATGAAGGGAATTCATTATTCAAACCAAAACAGTTTTAGGTTAAAACATGCCAAATCAAAATTTAACAGTACAAATGAGATCACTTTAACCTTGACTACTATTTGGTGACTAAACAGTTTATTATTTCCAAGTGTTATTCAACTCAATATTTTGCTTTCTCTCTCTCTCTCTCTCTCTCTCTCTCTCTCTCTCTCTCTCTCTCTCTCTCTCTCTTTCTCTCTCTCTCTCTC